>PVJD01009855.1:0-58842 GCA_004026545.1 Mormoops blainvillei
TATAAGAAATAAACCAATTAAAATTGCAGCATCTGTTAAGTTCTAACAATATATTATCACATCAATAAATACGATGACTAAAAATTGTCATTGAAATACCAGATTTTTTTAACCGCCAGCCTTTGTAAATTGATTGTATTTTTGGTGGGGGAAAAATAGTACATCCTAGGCTAACTCAAGTTGACAGTTAGGGACAGTATCTCTGAGGAGGTGACACCTAAGCAGAGACCTGCGTGTCAGGAAGGAACTCCTGGTCCCATCTGGAGGGAGACTATGGCAGGCCTGGTGAAAGCTGGTGCAGGGGCCCTGAGTTGAGAATTAGCTTGACTGATTCCAAGTGCTCAAAGAAGGCAGAGGTGGTAGAAGTAGGTGAAAAATCAGGCGAGAAGTCAGAGAGGTGGAGGGGACCCCTCTGCTCTGTGATGATTGCATTGCATGAACAGGAAGTGTTAAAATTTGTTTAGAAAGCAAAGCCTGTATTTCTAGGAAAGTACTAATTTAGTAATCTTACACTGTGTGTAACAACAACAGCAATAACAAAACAGAATTACGGGGGTTTTTTTGCAAACTGTTTATTTAAAAATAAGTGACCCCGATGTGATGGAAATGAATAAAACTTTAGACAGTGCAACTTTTTATTGCATTGATGGTAATACCTACATCCATCCCCACTTATCCCCAATGCGTGCTCACACACGTGCACACACACAATCGCTCACTTCACAGCAGCCCTCTGACGAGAGTCTTCTGATTTCATTTAGTTTTTGGTGTTTTTCATTCCTGTAGTCTCAGCAGGAATGACTGGGGTTGGGGGAAGGGGAATTGAGGAATCAGAAACTCCCTAATTTCCTTGAAAGTTTCAGTTTTCAGCTTAGGAGTCACAATGATTACTTCCCTGCCTTCCTTGGAAATACTCTTCGGTGCCCAGACTCATCCATTGTTGCCCTCCTTACTTAAAATGAGTTGGATTTTCACTGCCAACAAGGAACACAAGAGTTGCCTCTTTATTAATAACCTTTACTTATTTGCTCATCCAGCCAATTACTAAATACAGGTTACCTCTAACTCTGTCTCTCTTTGCTCCTTCTCCCAGGAGAGAGAACACTGCTAGAGGCAAACGGCATTGCAGATTTGGCTCATTAGAACTGGATGCTTTCAAACTTCAATCTGCTCTCTACTGCCATTTGGCAGTCTTTTTAATTGTCTTTTCTGTACTCCCAGGCTCTTTCGCCAGGGGAGCTATTTTAGACCTTTTTCTCTTTCCATGCCCCCAGTCCCAGCTGTCCTATCCTTACTTGGCATACGATCTCTCCACCTATTCTATCAAAAGAATGTAACACTTCAATTTTTATACATTTTTTTTCACTCTCCTTAATCCTTTTCTCATAGTTCTCTTTTTCTTTCCTGCTGTCTGCGGGGGAGAGTATCTTTATTCTTCTCCAAAACCATCTCTTTTGTGGCTAGTTATGTTGTGACTCAAGCCCCAATATTTACCATACCTAATTTTTAAAGTCCCATCGATTCTATTTGCTTTCAAACATTGCTGGACCTTTCTGCATTAAAAAAAAAACAAAAACAAAAACAAAAAAAAACACGATCTCATTATTGGTCACTTTATTCTCAGGGTTGTCCTGAGATTCACAGATACCACATTGTCCCTCCCTCTTTCATTTATATTTTCTGATTGTTCCTTATATACTGCACTGTTGATCCTTCCTGCTCCTTCTCTCCGGTCTTTCCTGCATCTCTGCCCTTGCCTTCTTTTCCTTAGAATCTAGATACTTACATTAAAAAAAAAAAAGTGAATTCACAAAGTACTCACAAGTCCACTCTTCCTTTTATCTCCATCTATGGACACTCTCACCAACTATGGTCTTATATTAATAGTTGTTATTCATTTTCAGGACATTTGCATTCAGAGTCAATTTGTCCAACCACCAAGTTATCATCGAACTTTCAAATTACATCCTCATTTGGAAAGTTTATCTCTATGAGATTGCAATTTTATCCCAGACTTCCCCTCCACCACCACTTTCTCTTTATATCCTATAAGCTTGTCTTTTTCACAAATACCCATTGAGCATCTATTACAGGATACTCAGTATTCTAGACCTTAGGGAACACATTCATTAACAAAACAAAATTACTGCCCTTGTAGGTACGTATATTCTTTTTAATTTTTCAAATTAAATTTATTGGGGTAACATTGATTAATAACGCAATATAATTTTGAAGTGTATAAGATTATAATTCGACACCTGTGTCCTCTCTTTCAAGCTCCCCACCCAAAGTCTAGTTTCCTTTGGTAATCATATATTTGACCCTTTTTACCACTTCCCCTCCCTCTGTGTTCTTTCCCCTCTGGGTGCATATATTCCTTATATAAGAAATCAACAACAAAAGGAAGCGTGCTTCATCTAGAATGTGAGAAAGTGGTGAGTGCTGTGGAGAAAAATAAAGCAAGTCAAGAGGGACTGGAAGTATAGGGAGATCAGGGAGGGCTACATTGGGAAGGTAACATTTGGATCCAAACACAACAAAGAAAATGCTCAGGAAAAGGGCATCCCAGGTAGAGGTAAACACTCCGAAGGAGCGGCCAACCTGGCTCTCCCTCTCTCTTAGTTGCAAGGTCTCTCAATTGAACTCCTCCTCTTTCAACCCACATACTGTACTTCTAAATCACAGCAGTTGTCTCAGGAGTGGACCCTGTCTCTAGATGCCTGCTTACGTGCACGTTGCACACGACTGCTTGGTAAATGGCTTACAACACTACTTTCATGATATACCTATGCTCAGAAACCCCAAACGACTACCATATCAAAATGCTTGTATTTCTTCCTGAGAAAATTAGACCCTTTTTCCTCATGTAATGTCCACTCAGTGATGCTCACTCTTGACTCCTATGTCTTCAGTACATACATTTTCACCGTCTAGGACAGCATTTGTCTTCTCACTCATGGCGCATTAGCTGCCATATTTTATTCAGTCTTTCCTGGGCACCATATTCCCTGTGCTTTTCTTTAAAGACCCAGTTTAAAAAGCTGTTTTTGCAATGAAAGGGCTATGAAATACATGCTCATAATTGAAAAAAGTAGAAATATACAAAATAAAAAGTTTTCTCTTAATTTCAACTAGTATACTGTTAACATTGATCATTAACCTTTTGGCAACTGTATTCCGATACATTGTTATTGTGCCACATGTGCTGTTTTATAACTTGCTTTATTGTAGAACATACTGTTAATGCCTTTCATGTCAAATTATAATTCTACTCATTAGTTTTAATGGCTTTATTGTTTGCTAATCTATGAACCTATCTTAATTTTTATTACCTATCTCCTTGTCTGAGGTGTTTAGTCATTTCCATTTTAAATAAGGTAAATAGTCTTATAGTTTATAGTTTCAATTTATGTACCACCTTTACAACTTTAATACTTTATATAGATTCTTAGAGATCGAATTCCTGGGTAAAGAGCGTGTTGTGAATCTACTGGTTTTTGATACATGTTTCAGAGTTGCTATCTAGAAAGTTGTACCCGTTTACAATTGTATATGAAGGTGCTTATTTCCTTATCCCCTGCCAACAATGGATATTATAATTATTTTTATTTTGGCCAATTTGACATTTTTTTTCTTTTCAATTATTAGTGAGATTGAAATTATTGCATTTATCGTCTATGGGTTTTATTTCATGAATTCTCAGTGAATATTGCTTATTTTGCTTGCAGTTCCTTTTTATCCATAAATTGCCTGTACGATAAGCACAGTTATAATAAACTATGTTGCTAATAGTCAGTATACTCTATCAACATATTTTCTTTATGTAGATATACATGTATAATTTTGTCACATTTATCTTGTATGTGCTTTATGATAGTTTCAGATAAACTTGAAATTTTCCAGATTGATTCAGGACTGTTTTATGGCTGTTTATTTTGTATGTCATAGATCTCAGAAAGTGGTAGATTCTAGTAAATGCTTCTGATCAGTTTGTTATTTTTAATTGATATTTAATAGAGGTCTCTATTTTATTAGCTTGCTTTCAGAATCAGCAGTTGTATCTTATTGAAAGTAAAACAATTAATGCTCATTGATTATTTATATTATATTAGATGTAAGATAGTACAGAGATGAGTAAGGAGGAAGTCCACAGTCCAGAGAGAGAGAAAAGTTGAGTTAAAATGAGCATTAGCAATACGTACTCAAAAAGGCATATGTCAGGCCAGTGTTGGGGCCTAAAACAGTGGTGCCCGAAGGATTCGTTCTTAGTGAGGCTGAGAAGGGCCCCCGAAGGGCACGGCAGGAGCTGGGATAGGAAGGGGACGAAGCAGCTCATCAGCTGGGTCAGGGGAGCCGGGTATTCTGGCCAGAGAGACAGCAAATGAGAATTTATTTTGTTAGAGGAATCACATAATTTGGTATGGTCAGAGCATAGAAGAAGCAGAGGGCAACTGGCTGGAGATGAGCCTATCCCTGAGTCATGATTTGCACCTGATTCTTCAAGCAATAAAGCCCTCGAATGATTTAAAGCAGGAGAAGTTCGTCATCATATTTGCATGATAGAAAGATCCCTCTGGCTGCAGGTGGAGGATGGATTGAGTGGGGCTGAGACCGGAGACAGACCAGTTATTAGGCTGTTACAATAGGCCAGATCAGAGGTAATTGGGTCCTGCATGAAACTGTCTGGCTCAGACAACTATGTGATTGTTGAAAATAATGAAAAAGGCCCCTGGTTTGGAGCTGTTAACTTATGATTAAATAGGAATAGGAGAAAGGGCCTCATAATTCTTCCGTCTGAATTTCCACAGGCTATCTGAAAGAAGCCAGGACACCCCCAAAGAATCAAACGATAGATTGAGAAAAATAAATAGAAAGCACGAACAAGCCGTTGACTCTTACTAATGAAAAAACGCTGGGATTTTCTAATGAGTAAAACAGAGCCGAAGCTCAGCTTGTGAACCACCGAGACGTGCTTACCATTTTCCTCCATGAATGATTCGACAATATTTAGCTTTATTAACTGTAATTAATCAGTTAGTGACCCATCAGAAGGTAGTGATCAGAGAGCCCCCTGGTGTTATTATAAATGAGGTTGCACTCTCCTGCCCATTAGAAATTTTATTCATCCTTCCTCATTGTAGTTCTGAGTCATCATCTGTGAGCGCCTGACACTTGTAGCCAGGGTGTAAGTCAGGGGCATCTTGTTTCTCTCTCTGGTTTCCCTGTTTTCACCCACATTGATGTTACCTTTTAAAGTAATTGCTGCTGTTTCAGAAGACTTTATATCTTATCAGAGAAAAGTTCATGACACATGGACATATATACTAAAAACCTCAAAGTACCCTCTTCCCAGTAACTTTTATTATTACATATTTGTTAAATATTTATTGCTTCCTAATTGTGATTTTCTTTTGCTCTTTTAGAGATACCTTTTCAGTTATTTTTTGAGTCAAAACAATTTTTGGGAGGGGTGTTGATCTTTTTAAATCTAAGACAGCTTTTTATGAGCAATTCCTAAAATAAAATCCTATGCTACCATTTTCTTTTTGATAGGCCATCATATAAATTTTTGGCAGATTTAAAAATTATGCCTAAATATTGAAGCATGAAATAGTGTCACCAATCATCGTGGTTGCCCTGTGACTAAAAGCTCTTATGTGGCATGGGGCTTTCATTGCTAAACTCAAGAGCCTCGGGAAAACTGGGATGGCTGGTCACCCTACCTAGCAGTTCGAGACTGTCAACGAAACCTTCCTGTTTCGCTGTTTGATTGCCTGTTTCAGGTTGATTGATAAGTTTGTGTTATTAATAGTGGAATAGATTTTTTCAGACTCACGAAGGGTGTTACTCCACTAATTTCCTTACCCTCTTTGTCAACATTGTCTCAAAAATTCATAGAAGAATATTTTTGCTTACATTATTTCCTCCGTTATTTTCTTTGCCATCTTTTGTGGAATATTGAATTAATACAATCCTTAGCATCTTAGGATGGAAATTTCTCATTTCTTTGTGTAGGATGTTGGTAGGGTAAATAACTGGAGTGACGTAGGTTGGAGAGCATTGACACCGTATTTATCAAAATCTTACCTATGGCTGATATGACTAAAAGATGTCAACAAACCTTATGAATAATCTGGTTAATTGTTAAAGGTAGGCATAGGGGAATTGTAATTGGAAAAGGCAGTTTTGGTTAAGATGTGGGATAGTTCAATGACAAGGAGCTTCACGGTGAGACATTAACTCATTTTCAGAGATTTTCAAGGTGAGACCCTGGACTACCTGCACTAGGACCTCATGGGGCTTCTGGATCCTTGTTCAGAATTACAGTGTTAAAATGTCTGGTGTTTATGACCCAGGAAATTTGCATTTTTAAAAAACACCCAGTGATTCTTATTAAGAACATTCAAGTTTGAGAACTCCTCAATTCGGCAACTAGGAAAGCCACCAATATTTATTGAATTAATTACTCAAAGACAACATTTTGGCCTAACCTACCATACTGACATGTGATGAAAATGAAAGACAACATAGGTCTTTAAGTTTCTGAAGTCTTCAGAGATGAAGCTTTATTTCAGTTCAGACTGTGCTGATCAATGTAGCCAAATGCAAATTAAAGTGGGTAGAAAAGAGTGGAAATCAGGAGTATGAATTAAAATGCATTGCTATTCATCATCATAACCAAGAACAAGATGTGACAGCTATTGTGGAACATTGTGTGGAGATGTAATATAAATGCCAAACAAGGATGTTAGTACCATTCACTGAGGCGGAGAATTCTGTTCATTGAAATTGCTGCACATGTATCAGACCAGAACACTCTGCGTGGTTATTTACTGTTTCTTAGGAGGGGATGCCATTATGCTTACTGAAAAGTTCAAAGAGACAATTTTCATAATTTTACATGAGACTAACTAGGGCTATTAGTCAATACAGCTAAACTCTTTGAGGGTTTTTTTCCTGCGTTAAAGTTTGTGGAGATTGCAGAGATTACATGCTTTTAATAGAAACGATAATGAGAATGACTCGAGATCCAGATAGAGTGAGTTTATCATTCCGTATAAAGATACTAGGCCCAGTTTAACAGTGCTTTGCTTTGATTAATTATTATTTTGTCATTTCTATGCCTTAGGCACTGCCTGAAGAAGAGCCAGGGTCATTAACCCATTCAGCTGAAATTCAAGTAGGAAATTATTGCTGCTGTTGTTATTAGTGCTTTTGAAAATAAATGTCGAATGAGATAAATATGAAGTTATTGTATAAATTGTGGCACTTGTAACACTTACTAATGATGGTGAGGGAGTGCCAGGACATTGGGAAGGTCTCCTCTGCGGGCACGGGAGGAAGGAGAACAATCAATTCCTTGTTGTCCAAGGGTGACTTAACCTTGAGCCTCATCTTGAGCTAATTGTACTTGGGGTGTATTCGCTGCAACTCTTGTGCCAAAAGTATCCTCATATGCTTGAGGGTAGCTCTAGGTATGATCCACTTCTGCCGCTAACTTCAGAGAAGAGCAATGGGTAGACCATATCAGAGGGATGATTAGATATTAAAGACTTTTGGAGAAAGGGTTTCTCAGTCTCCCTTAAATGACTGTCAGGCAATTTTTTCATATGTCTCTAAGTTAATTTTTAATATAATTTAAGCCCTTTATTTTGTTTTATTTTATTTTTATTTTAGATATTTTTGTCATTTAGTTAGAAAGTGTTGTGGCATTAGTTTTAGAGACATCTTTAGTCCCAGGTAGTACCTGGAGAGTGCTTTACCTCAACATTGAAATACAGGTAAAATTTGATCCCTTGGAAGAGAAGCTTTCTTCCAAATACACATAATACGAGGAGGTGAGATTGGGAAGGGAAGAGTGCACGGCAGACTAGGGGAGGTGTGGCAGACTTGTGGACTAGCGGGGCAGACTTGTGGACTAGGGGAGGCGTGGACCTTGTGAACTGAATGTATGTCTGTGCATGTATGAGCTATCAGCACTTTTTTTAGTACTTTTTCTGTGCTAAGGGTTTACTTTCTGACTCATGCTCCTGATTCAGCAGTTTCCCAGAAATGGCTCCAGTCCTTCCGTACTTGGCAGCACTACTTAGAGAATGTAGAGAGAAAATGATGCAGCCTCTTTATATATGTGTATTTATTCAGATTAGCATTATCAGTTCCAAAAATGTTTTAACATGTGTTATCTCTTTCTTTCCTGTTTTGCTTTGCTCTGCAATTTCTCCCAGTACCCCTTTTCTCCCCAAATGTGCTTCATTACCGTCCATTTTAATTTTTATACATTAAATGAAAATGAGAACATTTATTAAAATTATATGGCTTAGTCTTTTCATTTAGTTAGGGTTTTAATATTTTATAACCTGTGAATTGCAGAATGGCCATGCCTCTCAATCATTCTTTATGAAGTTCAGCTGTCTTAAGTTTTTAAGGCTAATTTGCTAAAAATGAGAACATTTAAATTTTGAACACTTTATGTCTATCGAATGTTTTTTCATTTTGTTATTGAATATTGTTTAAATTCATTCTAACAGGCTAAATTTAGCTTATCCTTAAAATGTGTCTGAATTGTTAGCAAAGGAAGGGAACCTAACCCTACAGAGCGCCCTCCCCTGCCTCAGGCTGTGTGAGACTGGCGGGACAGACACCAGTTACAGTGTTGTGTCTTATTTGAATCCATCATTTACTTAGGATAGGATGTCTTTCTCCTCGTGGATATGCTAGGTGAAGTCTCATATTCTACTTTACCTTTGAAGGAGCATGTTTCTTTATTTTCTTTACAGTAGAAGCCACAGTATTACCAGAACCAGAAAGAGCTGAGAGGAAGGAAAAAAACATATTTATGTGTTTTGAGTCTTAGTTGTCACCTGATTCAATAATAGAATTGGAATGATAGAAACATAAAGATAAAATGCACTTTAATGATAATCTAATCAAAACCTCTGTTTGCTGGAAATGGAAACTGTAATCTGTGAGGTAAAACAACTTGCCCGTTTTTTAAAAACCAGTTGGCAAAATAGTTGAATATGTTCTTGGGCTTTGAGTGTTATTCCGGCAGTCTGCTTATTACCAACAATTTTTCACTTATTTAAATACATTTCTTGCTTACCTACATCAACACAATTTATGGTCATAGTGACTCTATTTTATTAAGAAATGGCAATGACTCTTTTCTTTCTGTTACATGGGTCTGAGTTTAATATCAGATCAGCTAATTGCCTAACTGAGCAGAAGGCAAGGGCAGTCAATAGATTAATGCCTTATAAACAGGCCTGGTCTTGAAGTCCTTTCCTGAGCAAACATAATAAAAGAGTGGTGGTTATTGAGATATCCATATTTTCAATAGCTATGAATTAAACAACCTCTCTATGTAAATCACTATGCCAGGCACTGGATATACAATGGTGAATTAGAAACTCAGTGGTCCGCACCCAGCAAAATTCATAATCCAGTGACAGATAAAGACACTTCCGTAAGCAGAGATGAATGATGTAAATTAGGATGTATGCCATGAGACTGAGGGATGAGTGAAGGCCACATCCCAGGCTTAAGAAGGTAAGTGAGAGTTAGCCAGGCAAAGAAAGATGGAAAGAGTATTATTGGAACGGTGAACAAAGTTAGAAGACCTCAAGTGCAGGGGAAAGAGAAAACTTGCCACCTTTGAGGTATTGAATGATAGTCATGGCGTCAGAGACAGAGTATGCATGAGGTAATGGGGAAAAGAAGGAATTGCAGCAGATGGCAGTGGAAGAAAAGATGGGATAATGTAACACTTTTTAGTAATTTATGTGTTTGCACCTAATTGTTACACAGACCAAAGAGCCACTGATTTTAAGCATGAGAATGACATGATCACAGTTACATTTTATGAAAAAAAAGTACTCTGACTGACCTTGGAAAAAGTATTAACTGGGATGTAACTGGAAGTGGGTCAATCAATAAGGTGTTAGGGCAGGAATTTAGATGAGAGACTGCTAGTGGAAGTTTGAGGAAGCCGCCGCCACTTTGTCTAGGCTATTGGGGAAAACGTATTGAAAGCTTGAATTAAATAACATTTGATTTTGCCCTTGATGAAGATTGAAGTCGGAAGATGAAGGAGAGACAGTTAAAATGGTAAAGGTGCAGGCTTAGGGGTGCAAAAATGAAGGGAGTTGCTAGCAGAAGAGTTTCTAAATTCAGACCTGGACCGAAGACTATGATGTATAATATGGAGGAAGCAGAAAGGTAAGGCTTGAAAGTACTGGATATCCTGGAGTGCCGGAACTCCAATTACTTTACTAGTTCAGAAAGTAGCTCTCACAGGCCTTTGAGCAGGAGAGTATTATGATCTGATTTTTACTTAAGGTTTCTGGTCAGTAATGTGTGAAATAACAATAGTGTATACAACATTGTTTTCTCATTTCATTGTGTTCTGTGTTCATTTGTCTCCCCTGCAAGAGGAAACATAGGTTAAATGGATATAATTTAAATTCATTTAGCTTTTGAAACATGCTTTACATCAATGTGGTAAGTACATTTATAAGTCAGATGAGGCATGCTCAGTGCTTCAGTAAAAATAAATGGTCCTAAATTATTATTTTAAACCAGGATTTGTTGCTATAATTAATTTTTAAAGTATATTAAATATTTAGAATGTCTGTCTTCAAAACACAATCTTTTTAAGAAACAGTGATATGAAAATAAAGTGTTCAATTAACATAATAATTTTAAACCTTTTTTAGAAGAAATCTGTGAAGGTAGTTAAAAATCCTTCAATTATACATGTGTACTCCATAATTTAAAATTAAGTTCTAGGGAGCACTTTTGAGTCATGCCCCACTTGTCTTTTAGAATTCTTTAAGGAATAAAGTTATAACTGAAGAAAAAATAAAATCTCAGAAATTTGATATGGTAAAATTAAGTGACACATTTCATGGTTATGGAGATGATGATGTTAGTGACACTATCCATTTAATAAGATACTAGGAGTACCCGAAATTACAAAATGTCAATGGGTGTGTGTGTGTGTCTGTCTTCTGCTGAGCATACTTAAGGTTAATGAAGAGCAACTACTATTATTGTTATTTTGATTTGTGCTGTTATAAGAATAACTTGCCCGAGTAAATGCTGAGAAAGTCTGCCCCATTTTTGGTTAATGTACATTTCAGACTGATTCAGTTAAAAAAATAAAAGGCCCAGATAAATCAATTTTCCTTTTCTTATGGCTCAAGGATTTTCTTTCTCTGTGTCACCAAGGTCAGTCTACGTTGTTACGCATTTCCTGCTCATGCATGTTTCTTACTCGGCAAGCATTAGAATAGAGCATAAACTGTTGAAAATGCCTTCCCTGACACATTTTGTTGCCTAACAAATGTGGGGGTTTGGCTGCCAGCGACCGAACACAAGCATAAAACAGAGGTTGGTGGGAAAGGAAAAAGATCTTTATTAAAATGTTGCACAATTTGGGGGAACAGAGACTCCACGGCTCCATGCCAATCTCACACAGACAAAACCCAGCTGCCCCCAGAATGAGAAACAGTGTCCAGAAACCTCCGCTCCATCCCTGCCTGTCCTTCTGGAGCATGATGCTGCGGAGCGGACTGCTCTCCAGCCTCAGGCTCCCTCCCTGTAAAGTCGGTGTCACCATCACCAAGCTGTGGCTGCTTCCCATGCTGAGGGCCCAGAGCCACTGCCACATGCTGCAGCTGGTCACGCAGGGGCTCCGTTTGAGGGCCCTCCCCTGAGGCTGCTCTAGCCCCTGGGGATGGTGAGTGCTCCGGCCCACATGTCCATCTGTGCATGGATCTCAGAGGAAGAGAGGGGCGTAGTCCTGGCCTGTCTGTGCAGCGTGGAAGATGCCACTGCATCCCGCAGGCCGCTGCTGGAGCACACTCCCAGGGCGTGGCCCAGAGTGTGGGAATGGGCCTCGGCCCGGCCTGATGGGGCCGGCGAGAGGAGGGAGAAAGGGAGAAGTCTCAGCCCTTCCTCTGTTTAAGAACCCGGGCCCCAAATCCTGTGTGCTCTGGAATTGTCCAGTTTCCCTAGGCAAACCATCCTTTGGTCAGGCTAGTCTGTCAGGTCTGCTCCTCCCCGTGCTACCATGTTCCGGAAGGGAGTAGGAGGGATTTTATTCCCTCCATCCATCGCCCTAGCCATCCTAGAGCAGACTCGTGCAAAGTCTCCTCCTGCCTCCAGGCACCAGGCTAGCTCGGTTGCCGGGGCAACGTGACACTGCCAGCTGGCTTGTTTACCCTTCACCTGAAGCTAGGGAAATCTATCTGGGCCACACTAGCAGCCCCAGGAATCAGCCCTTTGCCTCTGGCATTTCCTGTGACCCCTCCCTCACTCCGGGAACACAGCCTCCCCTGAGCTGTCTCAGGGCCCTCCGTCTCTCCCCAGCAATCCACTCCAGATCTCCTGTATGGGTTTCGTTTTATGAATTGTGAGAGCAGC
The DNA here is from genome assembly GCA_004026545.1 of Mormoops blainvillei. NCBI lineage: Eukaryota > Metazoa > Chordata > Mammalia > Chiroptera > Mormoopidae > Mormoops > Mormoops blainvillei. The sequence goes on from PVJD01009855.1 coordinate 12,427, forward strand.
TCTGTGCCACAGGAGCGGGTTTATGGCCTTTCCACGTTAATGTGCCATGCCCCAATATAAAGTTGTTTTACCTGGGAAAATGAGGATCTTAGGAGGCTGGGAGACTAAAGTCTGATTTGGTGGAGAAAAGTAAATTATGTATTACTGTTACATTATACATGTAATGTTCTACTTTACATTATTAATAAATATAAGTTACATTGTATTCTTAATGTTGCGTTTTATTTTTTAGCTACACATACACTTTTAATGCAGGGCCAAGGCATGAAGTGTTATTTGACTCTGAAGAGTTTTTAGTGACTCGTGAAAATTTAATGTTTCCCTTGGTATGTTATTCTGCTGCTTAATGGTCAGTTTTAATAAAATAATTTTTCTTAGATATTCAGAAATCTTCCAAGAAATATAACTTCATTGGTAATAATATCTACTACAGCCTTTTATTTTTTTGAAAATCAAATCCTTCAAATTGTTATTGGTTTTGAGCACATTCCCCCACGGTTAATTTACTAGTCAGGTAATAAATGTTTATTTTCTGTTTTTCCCCCCTCCTAAAATTTGTCTTTTGGAGATTTGTCTTCTGTTACTTTCTACTTTTTATATCTCGCATCCTCCACCAACTACCTGGGTGTTTTGGCAATATAGTTTTCTTTGAAAGCCTCCTTTTTGGAAAATGGTAATATATTTTCTCCACTTATCTCTCAAAGTTATCCTGAGAATTTAAATATGTGTTGCAGAATAGAAGTCCTGTATAGGAAAGTGTTTTCAAACTCATTGTCTCATTTTTCATGCTCCTCACACCCACTCCTGCGCCACCTATTAAAAAACATGAACTTTCAAGGTTCCACTTCCAGTATTTTTTTCTTAAAAAATATTTGATTAATTTTTCTTTGTCCAATTTTGTTTCACTAGTTCTTGACAATACTCAACATTTTTATTAACTGTTTGGCGTAACCTACATATATCTACCAATAACCTGAAAAATAATTTATGGAAAGAGTATAAACTAAATTTATTTAAAAGCAGTATCTTTCAGCGTTCACTTGGTTTATATGCCTTCTCACATTAACAGTTTGATTATACTGAAAATGTCTAGAGCTCAAAGGTTATACATGGTATTAACTTTTTCAATGGCACTTAAAATAGTCTACACCTGCATGGCTAGCTTCTGTGGTAGACAGAATACTGAGTTAGAATCTAATTTTGCCCTTAACTGACCATGTTATCTTTGCCAAGTCAAATGATATGCTTAAGTAAAGTTTCTTATTTACAATGTATGAGTAGTATTTCTTGTCCTAGCTTTTTCTAAGGCAAAGAACACTTGTACTTTATGAAATTATTTAGTGCCATAATATGTGAAATATGAAGATTTTAATGAATGAGAATGGCTTAAGCATTATTTTCCTATCTTAGTATTGTATTTAAGTCATTTCTCAATTATGTTTCTTTAACTCTTATGGCTGTGTCAAAATTCTAATGGTATTTTGTGTCATTTTGAAAATATTTTCAGTAGAGATACATCCTTGGTTATTCATTGTATCCTCATTTTTTTTATGATGGTGTATTTATGGGCAGTAAAACCACTTGACTTTTTTATTTTTATAAAAAAGCTTACTTTTATCTACCATGTTATATGCTAATCTTCTTATATTTTAAAATACTCTACTCTAATGCTGGGGTAGTTATATAAATATCTGGACTACTTTTTAATTGATGTTATTTTGTAAGGGTAATATCTAAAATATATGTTTTCAAAACTTTAGTGATGTTACAATAAACCATTCCTTTAACTTATTGCAGACTTGATTTCACTTTTTTGAACTTTATGTGGTTGGTTCCTGAAACCACCAGAGCCAATCTGTCACCCTTAGTACAAAGAGCCAGTTTTTGCAGAGTTGACTTACCTGGACAAGAATGTGTTACATGACATTTCAGCCTGCCAATTTAAAAACATGTTGGTTATTACAGAAGAGTGGGCTGTTGAATTTAAGAGAATTAGCATACACAGTGATTACAGACTTCAAGATCTGATTGCCTGGCTTTAAATTCTATAGACCATGTATTATTTGCACAATCCTGGGCAAGCTGATTAACTTCTCTTGGCCTTGATATCCTCATGTGGAAAAATGGAGGTAGAAATTTTACTTTTCTTTTTTTGAAGAGGGGAGAATTAAATGAACAATATCAGAATAAGATAGTGGAGTGAATATATTATCTAGTATTTAAGTTCCAGTCAATAATTATTACTAATGTTATCGTTATAATCAAAATCATCAATATTCCAGAAGTGTTACTTTAACTCATTTTTGAAGACTAATGTATTAGCATAGGTAATGTACACTATATCCCTTCGACTAATTCTTTAAAACTATTGATGAAGGATGGACCCTGATGTGAAATCATAATGTAATTTTATTAATGAGCTCCAGAAAAGAAGTCTTCCTCTGTGTTAGTAGGTTTTCCCTTGATACACATGATTAGATTAAAATTATATTTATGTATGTCAGTTTGGAGGGATTACATTAAAAATCTATAGTTTTTACAGTTAGCTTTGTGAGGCACAGATAATTCACCTATTCTCTCATTTTTAATGCTGTAAAATGTCATAAAGTACTAATAAGAGTAAGGGGCTTTTCTGTAACTGAGTAAACCATGGTGATTTAATTAAGTTCCTTTTGAACAGGTCCATTACCCAAATGTAATATTCACTGTTCAGAATATTCCTCTTAGATCTTATGTTAGCAATAGCTATTTATTTAGCTCCTAATTGAGGTGTCTTTCTTTTTTCATTTTGTTGTGCTATATTTTCAAAGCTTCTTCTTTCAATACCTTAATCATGTCATAAACTATCACCAATAAAGCATTACATTGGCCTACAGTGACGGACAAAAAAGTCAATTATTGTGACTTCTCATTGTCAGTGAGAAGCAAGGACTGGAGACATGCACTATATATCCACAGCAAAACACACTGTATAAATACGTTTTTAAAAACAGAACAAGTAAGAAAGATTAATATTTTATTATTAACAAACTGTAATGAAATATTTTTAAATCGGAAAGCTTGATTTAAATTGCAGTAAGTTTTTTTCACAAATAATATTGTATGAATTAGGTCTGCATTTGGTTGCCAATAGTAGAAACTCCAAGTAGCAACTTTCACATCTAGAGGCTTATTTTTCATCTGCAACAAGATGTTCACAAACAGGCAGTCAGGCAGGTCCAGCTGCTCAAGGATGTGGTCAAAGACCAGACTCCTCCTGACTTCCTGCTTTGCTGTCTTTAACATTTGTCTTTCCTGCTGGTTGTCATGATGCCACAGTACCTTTAGGCTTCATTTCAGAGTTTCAAGCAGAAAGTAGGGGAAAGCAGCCCAATGGGAGGCTTTCGTGTTGCATTCAGGAAAGGGCATTTCCTAGGAAATTCTCTGTCATATTGGTCAGAACCTCCTCCCCACTCCCTTGCCCCAACTGGAAGAGTTTTAGGAATTGAGTATTTTTAGCTGTGCATAATTTCTTGGATTAAATAAAGATTTCCTTTTTGCAAGAATAATGGGATGGGGGAATAGAAAATGTCAGAAAAAAAGGAAACCTTTGCTTAGCCAAGTTTTAAAAGTTATTTTAAGCCCTGGCTGGTGTGGTTCAGTGGATCGAGTGCCGGCCTGCGAACCAGTGGGTCACTGGTTCAATTCCCAGTCAGGACACATGCCTGGGTTGCAGGCCAGGTCCCCAGTTGGGGGTGCTTGAGAGGCAACCACACATGATGTTTCTCTCCCTCTCTTTCTCCTTTCCCATCTCTCTAAAAATAAATAAGTAAGATCTTTAAAAAAGCTATTTTAATAAAGCAGTATAATGAAAAGCATTGTTTTTAAATGAAATTTCACCTATTAGCTTAAAAATGCAAACAAATGCAAGAGTTTCATATTTTTTCCCATAAAAGCTAATATAAAGTAGGAAAAGTTAATAGTAGAGGAGTTATTAAAATTATTCAGTCTAGCGTTTTGGTTCCTACCCAAATAACCAAACCTCCATTACTTTTTGACATGAAGTAAAGTTGAGGCATAAAGAAAGAAAAACAGCACAGGCTTTTTCACTGCCTCATTAATTCTGCACCTATAAATGTTGAAGCCCATATAAAATATCATAGAAATATTCCATTTGTTCTTTCCTTAATTGTGCATTCATACAAGGAGCTCTTTTCTCTTAAATGTATTCCGTTTGAATCTCACCACAGATTAAACATGTTCTTCTATTAGATGGTTTTTTATTTATAATATATTATAAACCACACCCTCCGATGAGCTACAGTTATTCCCTAATTAAGCTATGGGACAATGAGCTTACCAAAACTTGAAATTGCATTTAAAAAGTAATATAGCAAATTCTTTTTCTAAAAAAAAAAAAAGCATGTAATTTATTTCAGCTTGCTGTGATTTATATAATAACAGAAGGATGTAGAATAAAAAAGTACCTTTTAGAGGAAGGTGTGATTCAGTGCTCCTCTTGTGTTCGAGGTCAAGGCAGCCTGTTCATATTTTCCCAGCACCGGGAGCAAAGGCTTGAAGAAGTGAAGTGGTGTGATTTGGGGACAGTTACGTATGTGCCCTTCTATGTGGGTCCCAAAGGAAGAGATGGGGTTGCCAGGTCATGAAGATGTTTAGATAGCTTGTTTGGAGTTAGTAGAATTCTCAAACAGTTTTAAAAATTCGAAATTATAAAGTAAATATGTTTATGTTAAAGTTGCCTCCTTTTTGTTTCTTTTTGCCAAAGTAACTATGCTAGTTTACTGGTTTTTACCTAGTTAATTAAAAAGAAATGATTCTCTAAAATACATACATTACATACATACTGAGTTGTTCTGAATAAGCTAGATAATTCTTTGGGTTTCTTTTTAATATAGGTAAATCGTGATTTTTGTTTATAAGATTAATTTTTGTGTTTATATTTTACTATCTTACATAATTGTTTTCATTGAAATTACCTTTTAAAATAGGTGACAGGTGAACAAATTTTGCCTTGAAAAAAAGAAAAAGTAAGGTTTTGTCTGTCAATACTTTTTCAAATACAGTAATTCAATTTACATTTTTTTTTAATAGAGGGAATTCCTGGGTCAGCTCAGGCATTTTATTTTTCACTAAGTGAATTTGTCAAGATGAAGATGCTAATTCATTTTAGTGGGTCATTGTGTAGCAAAAAAATATTATAATGCTCTACTGACATATAATGCTAGTATAGTTACTATACATCGATATTAATGTGTAGGAGAGAGAGGCTAAACATGTCAAAATACACCTTTTGTTAGTCACAATCTTCCCATAAGTTCGACATTATTTTCTCATTATTCGTAAATTAGGAAACAATCTGAGAGTAACTTGCTTTTTATATGTCAGAGTTTCCACTTAAATCTTGTGAGATAAGCCAAGATACCTATTCAGTAGGTAAAATAGTGCTAGTAGTACAATTTATTCCTTTTTTCCTGCCATTATGAAACTGTAAAAAGTGAATTTTGTGCCCTGTCTGATGTTGCATTATCTTTTTATTTTAAATTTCTAAGTGTCTTCAATATCCCAGGACTATGCTGGTGCTATGGAATTTCTGTTTGTTTACGACTTAACATAGCATTTATGGGTTTTTACAACCCTTGCTTCCTTTTCTTAATGGCAGTCCATATTTTTCTTACCCACTGGTGTTTAGATAAATAAAAGACAATTGCAGACGTCAACGAACTCTTTAGAAACATATAAACATCTTACAGAGTCATAGTTTGGAACAGGATTCAAAAGACTTGTGACTTCAATCATTTTTTTCCTTTGTATCACTATTTGATTTAAAGTTTTTCTGGACAGAATGCCAGGCTGGCATCCCAAGTAGCTCATTAGCTGTTCATTTCTGCCTTCTTTGCATATCTCGCTTCCCATCAAAATTCAACGTGTAGCCCTGGGCCTGCTAAAAACAATCTGGCAAGACATCATTCAAAAGCATGCATTATTTACAGATTGCTTGAAAGCACTAGGGATTAATCAAGGTAGGAAAGTACAAAAACATATTTAGCTTTTATCCCTGATTTATTTTAAAAGTGGAAAATATATAAATTAGATATTTATTGGCATCTAGGAAACAGAAACCAAGTCTGCCCAGCACAGCATAAGAAAATGCAAACAAATAAAAATTTTAATATTGACTTCTGATTTAGCCTGTTGTTATGTATACATTTTGTTTTTCAAAATCCACCTTGCTGTATACAGACTTAGAGGTTAAACTAGCCAGTTTACTAATGGCAAAAGCCAATTTAGAATATTGAAAGAGATTCTATCTCTAACAGGTTCCATTTTACCTTTATGTAAATTATGAAATTAAATTGTTACTTTTTTAATTACTATATTTGAATTGGCTACTTACCCTTAAACCTAATTCATAAGAGATTCTTGTCTTACTCTATATAAATTATAAATTTAAATTTAAAAAACACAAATTTTTACCTTCTGCAGATTTAATCTCTATTATTTTGTTTTTCATTGAGATATAATAAGTATTTTAATGAATGTCCAACTTTATTTTCATGTTGCCTTGAAGGGAAACGATGTTTTTTCCTAAGAAAATAAAATATAAAATAAATTTATCTTCCTGAATATTTTCATCCTTTTTACTCTAAATTGAGGTTTTTTGATGAAGGAAGAAGCCTGAGTGCGTGATATCTACCTACCTGCGTTGTCTCAGGTGAATGCTTTTATTTAACCGTAGGAAGTTACACATGAATCCCTTTTTACCTTGAATTTTAAGGTTGAAGTACCAAGGCCAAAACTACCAAGTAATAAAGGCCTCCCATTATAAAGAAATGCTACTTATGTTTATGTAGGACTTTCAAAAAGATAGCGAGCAAAACTGGTTTAGTGACTGTTAACCCCCATTGCCAACTTCCCTTCGGAAGGGTATTGTTAAGATGTATTAATGTAGGGTGTGTCAGCATTTTGGAGAGTTCCTTGTCCTGGGGCATTTCTCCACCCTGTCTTCTTGGAAGATTTAGAGGAAAAATACTAGTGAGAGTCCCTAAGAGAAGCTGGCGTATTTGTTCCTCTTGAGGTCTGGTAAATATTAGTGCATATAGAGAAGATCCAACTTTTGTGGGAGTTTAAAGCATATATAATATGGGGCTTGATTACATTAAACTTTCTTACTTTTGCAAATCTCACAAACTATTTGATTGTATGGATACGTTGCTAAGGGGCCTGTTTGAAAGTTCACCCTGAGCTTACACTTCTTATCTTTACAATTAATCCATGCCTAATATAAACTCAAATTTGCTCCCAACTAGCTGAATTCATGGAAATTTACTAGAGATACTTGAGATGGCAGAATTCTGTGGGACTGAAAGCAGCTGTCGTTTGGCATGGCAAGGATGCCTTCGTTGCCATAAGCTAATGGCATGCCGGAGCAAGCAGCTGGGCTTCGTTTGCCCTGAGGGGAATCCTGCCCGAGAGCACTGCTTGCTCTTTACATTAAGAAAATCTGGGATGTTTCCCTCTGGTCAGGATCTGAGAAAGAAGTCATCACAGCCCCCTACAACCCAGAAAATGAATTAGCGAACTACTAAGGATAAGGAATTGTGAACTGCCTTAAAACACACACACACACACACACACACACACACACACACACACGTCCTGTAAAGAACTGACAACCAGTGATTGCTAGAATGGAGAACAAGGCAACCTGCTTGTGTTCAACGAGACAGAACGAAGAGAGGTACCAGTATGTCCCCCCTCTACCTCTACTCCCTACTTCCACTGCCCTTTCTAATTTTGCAGGTCAGCAGATGGGAAGAAGGGTGAAGGAGGAGATGAGGAGAGTGGCAGATCACACCACTGATACGGAATGAAAAAAAAAACTTCAGATTGGAGATTGATTTTACAAAAGAGTGAACCATTTAGTTGTAAAAGTAAATTGTAATTACCAGTTAAGAAAATGTTCTGTGGAAGAAAGTATATCTGTGAGTTGAGATGTCGTCATTCATTGAAGAATAAAGATCCAACTAAGTTAATTAAAGGCAAAAACAAAGAAAAATGAACCCAATTTTTCTGTTCACATCAAGTTCAGGCTGCTCAAAAAACAAGTTCCATTTATGTTCAGTCAAGTAATAGCGAGGGCTTTAGCTTGCTGGACTTTGCACCGCTGTTGTAGGTCTGTCTCCAGGTCACTGGGATAAATATCTTAATCCGTGTTCCTGTTGACACAAACCACCTGGTTGCAAGGCAGTCAGCTTTATATGGTAGGAAGAGGTTTAATTATGTGGCAGCTTTTCTCCAAACGTGAAGGAAAAACTGGATATGCACTTGGTAAAATTCTGTATTTGTTTTCATGTGGGATGTAGTTAATTAAATTTGCTTGAATTATTGATGTTAATACAAAGTGTTTTTGAATATTAAGAAGTCCAAGTTAAAAAAATGAAACTAGGAGTATATAGAGGCATTGCTAATCATTCTGAAAATTGCATTTTCCCTACTGTTATCATAGATGACTTTAATTACCATTTTAATATTTATTTTTTCCAGAATAGTAAAAAATTCTGAAGAAAGTCACGATTTGCTTATTTTTTTTATTCCCCACTCCACCATAATATCTTTCAGAAGAAACGAAAGAGAACTTAGAAATTTTAATTTTGGACTGTTTTATAGAAAGCTATTACGGCTTGGCTAAGCAATTTAAGTTTTATTCCTCTAATTTGATACAATAAAATATGTAATAAATTCAGTTTTGAAGTTTAAGTTTTAATTCTTGACTGTTAGTAAAAGGCTGCCATGTTTCTATTAATATCCTACAGCAGAGTGTATACTTCATTGTGCCATTCATTATTTTTGGAAACTTATAGCGTCTTTTGAATCATTCTTGGAGTTTCTGTTTCCTATGCTCCTTCCCCTTTCTCTCTTACTGCTGTATGTTATATATAGTACTCCTGAGCTGATCACATATTGGTTGCTGTAATAAAGTATGAACTTAATTACTGCAGCTCTTGATACAGGTCATTTTAATAGCCGGAGCCTGAGCCTATTTCAAAACAGTAGACACGCAAAGATTCTTGTGATCTTGCCTTTCCCTTTTAGAGTGGAAGAAAGTGACAGAGTCACTAGTCCCAAGTGAAGATCAACAAAACAAAACAAAAAGATCTAACTTCACGCTGTCTGCTTGTGGCCACCCTGGGCTAACTTATGCTAATGCCACTTACGGCCTTGAGAGTCAACAATGTGTATGTTTGATGAAGCAATAGACATTGTAAAGAGTAATGCTAATGCATGTGGCTGAAAAGAACAGATTCCTACCCTTGAAATGATGTATGTGAAGGAACAATTAAACACTTCCAGGCCTGCAAAGTAGGAGTAACAGGAACAAGGTATATTCTCCCATCAGAAATGTAAAAAATGTTTCAGAACAGTGACAAACTATATGAAACAATAGTTTTCAGGACTTTGGGTATCAGACCAGGAAGGGGAATGATCCCAGAGGGACTTGGAACAAATGAGGTGCGCCCCGTGACTGCCTCTGCTCACTGTCTGCAGAGTGGGGGACCCCTGATGGAATCTGGAGCTTTCCCAAAATTGAGGAGCAGACCTGGGAGCCCAGAGAGGTCTAAGTGGCTAGAGTTCACAGGGCAGAATACACGAGAGGACAGAGCTGCACTGAGAAAGAACTTTGGAAATCTGCAGAGGCCTACGGTCCTCAGTTCACAAGCACGGCTGGAGAAAGAACCTTCAAAAGGGTTAGAGGGAACAGGAAGTAGCTGCGCATCGCCCAAGGCCAGTGAAAGTTCTTGTTCTTACCTGCCAGAGTGGAAACCCTCGTAATTCATGTGCCATTGCTTAGAAGAGTGATTTTTAACCTTAGTCATCTCGTGGCACACACGAACCTTATTAAAATTCTGCAGCACACAAAAAGATAAATTTTTGCCGATCTGACAAAAAATCGATATGATTTTGATTCATTCAATCCATATGGCTGTTGTGTTGGCTGTTGTCTTTTTTTTTACATGACAGTCTAAGGGAAAAGAGGTCAGTGCCCCTGACTAAATAGTCAGGTATTGCATGTTTGTGAAATTGTCGTGAAACACCGGTTGAAAATCACTGGCTTGGAAGGTTCAGTATTGGTGTCCGGACTGGTGTGACTTGGTTTGTTGGGCATCATCCCGTATTGCGAAAGGTCGCTGGTTGCATCCCGGGACATGCCTAGGCTGCAGGTTTGGTCCTGGGTGAGGCATGGGCGAGAGGCAACCGATCGATGTTTCTCTCTCACACTGACATTTCTCTCCCTCTCTTTCTCCCTCCCTTCCCTCTCTAAAAATAAAGAAAGATTTAGTATTGGAAAGAATACACAAAATATACAGGAGAGTGGTCAGACTAAAACTTGAAGATATAATCTGCCATATATGTTTTGACAAAAATGACCTTTCTACCTTTACTTTACTATTTGGAAAATAATTCAGTATTTTTGTTCATGTTCAGCAACAGACTAATATGGCATTGTGTTATAAACAGATTTCTTCTCTGTAAATAGAAATGAGAAGCAGTGAGGTGCGGAAATGGAAAAGACTGGCTAATAGAAAGAAAAATCTCCTTATCAATTTGCCTTAGAATGAAATGAAATGAAAATGGATAATAAGGGTTTACAGGAGTGACATAGAAGTTAAATGTGATAAAATATTCACCTATTGTACTCCTTTTATTATGTTTTCTATTATGATTTGTTATTAATTGTTTTTATTCATAGAGCAAGAGAAAGGAGGATATATTTATTTGAGTCTCTTCCGTTCGAGTTGTTATCCTTCGTGGCTCATATCTCATTAAAACACAGTCCTTATTACTGATTTTATTTTCCTTTGAACCACTAAATAAGTCACCTAAAACACAAATGGAATTTTATATTGTTCTCTTAGCTTTTAGAAATTAAGTAAAATCACTGTTAGTTTTCTTCTCATTTTAGTTTTTGTTTCTTGAGTGACCTGTTACTTTTGATACTGGGAGGTTGCGGGATAAGGCTTTAGGGTCCGGTTTTTCTTCGCCACTTTGGATTTCTTACATATAAAAACTGAGCAGAATTTGCAAATCAACGACTTTATCTTCAAATAAAATGTTTTATCATTTTTGGGGCATGTCAAAACAACCCTTCTTACTATTAGGAAGTTTAATTTTAATGGAGACCCTTCAGAGATTGCCGTTTTGGTAACCCGTGTATTGGGTTTAGTTTATTGATATATATTGTACCCATAGTTTATAAATAATGCTTGATTTTTAAACCAACACTTAATATAACTTGGATATTTCAAAAGGAAGTATGGATTTTTAAAATTTCTTTTGAAAAATTAGATTTGACAATACCTGGCTTGCTTTGTAGCCGAAGCTGTGCCCTGTACCGTAGGCATTCTGTCTCCAGGTTCCCTGGTCCTCCTCTCACAGCTACGTTCACTCATTCATGTTACGTGTTACGTGTTTGAAACCTCTCCTTTAGGATCTAAAGCTATAGTCAGCAAGTACGTTTTTCAGATTCAGCCTGGTTGTGAAACAGCTGAAGACCCTGAAATCTTGAAAGCCAAATTTCTTCTCTGATACATGTGAAAGTCTAATGGGAGTAAAAATCCAAATTCAACAATTCTGAATGAGCATGAAATATACTCCACTGAAGGATATCTGTTTCTGGACAATAGACTCCCCATGGAATGGTATTAATTATAGATTGTGTTTCATTTTTAATGCTGAATGCTATTTTTGAGTTATTAGATTTCATAATCAGATCTTTGTCAGTGTATTGTTAAAACAGGGGAGAGATTTTCTTATTGTTTTCCTTCAGTTCTGCACTGTCATTGGAAATTATTTTCAGTAATGGCTTCTGTTATTACTTTACCGATTGATCATATGTTCCCTGTTGTTGCCAATGATTGAAGAAAAAAATATTGCCTGGTCTCTTGGAAACTAGTTCAGTACAGATTTTACCTCCCTTCCCACAAACCAATATGTTCATTGTTGTTAATAGAATTTTAGTAGCATAATTATCTAATGAATGCCATTTTTCATTAAGGAGGGTACTTTTGTTTTTTTCCTTAATACTTTGTTGCCATTGTGGTGACTGATGCTTTTTTTGAGAGAAATTATAAAACTCTCATGTCAGACCCTAGATGAGACTTTCCAATTTTAGCATCTGTCGCCTTGGCACATTTCCTGGTGTTGACAGTTGGGTAAGAAGACACCCATGGGTTTTATAAAGTCCTCCTGCTACAGATGGTGAGTTTTTGCTTTTAAAGAGTCAGGTTTAGCACTGACTTTTTAAAATCTTTTTCCTATATATTTTTTGGTGAACATTTTATATAATTAAAAATGACACATTTCTCAAATAAAATACATATAAAATCATTTTACTGTGGCACATGATATGAAATCCAAACCACAAGTTTTGTATTGGCAGAATTGGTAAGTTCTGGTTCTGCATTGTGCCAGACAGAAAATAATACAAATTGCAAATAGATCAAGACAAAGCACTTTAGTCATTTTTCTTGAGCATTTGTACTAAGTACCAAATCGCTTTCTATTTTACTCACTGTAATGTAGCTTTCTAGGGAATCTTGTAACTGATATTAATGTTGAAAGGATATTTAGTCTGTGCCTCTGGGCAGTACTACATCCATACTTTCTGAGAAACAGCTGTTAATAATCTTAGTAAATCTTTTTTGAGTAATTACTGGGTGTTAGTTCTTATTTTAAGTGTTTTCATATATTATTTCAATCACTCATTACCTTATGAGGAAGACACTGTTGTCATATTTTCCAGATAATGAACCTGATTTTCAGAGAGGTTAAGTAACCTTTGCAAAACCACACCACTAGCTAATGTTGCATCTGAGATATGAACTCTTTCAGCATGATTTCAGGCAAGCATGATATACTCTTTGATTATCTCCAGTATATACTCATATTAAAAAGCCTTTTTGTGTCACATGTCTCTGATATTTTTAATTTAAATTATATAACAGAGAAAAAAGTATTTCATTTAGTCTGATGTATGATTTTCCAGTAATATTTCAATGAAAGTTTTTCTTCTCTTTAGCCCTTAGTCTTTTCTTCGGTGTGCATGTGTGTGTGGGGGGTGGGGGGGAGTGGGGGTGGGCACTGGAGAAGGGTTTCCTGAAATGGGAGACAAGGAAATATTTGTATTAAAAATTATCAGAACTGGAATATTTTATTGATATTGGGACATGGTCATTTCTTCATTTAAATTTTCTGCTTGTGGATGCAGGCAGACTTGAATGAAATTTGAGTAAAAAAATTCCAGTATTTATGTGGACATTCATAGCTGAAAAGAGAACTTAGCAAATTGACTTGAGGTTTAAGATGACAGGTGGAACATAAAGAGTTATCTTCCTTCCCCAAATTTTCTGAAGTGACAGAAAAAATGTATGTGCAAAGAAGTTAGTCCATAAGAATCCTGGGAAGCAGGAAAGGATATAATCAGTAGATAAGACATTTTGCTGAATTTCCAGAAGATGTTAAACCAGTAAAATGCAGTAAAGGAGATATCAGAGCAGGGAAATCTGAAATACAAAAACTGAAACTGAAATTTGCTTCCGAGCTAGGAGATATTGCCCATTATGAAGTCACAAAAAATTATTCCCCTTAGAGAGAGAGCCATATAGAGATACTTAAACACAATCTGGTAAGGCGTTGGTCCACTTGGACCCCTCCACCCCGCTGCTGGCTTCAAAGGTTGTAACCTAGAGAAACATGGGAGAACAACTGTTCATTGCAGGTGAGAATTTGCTGGTGTGGGGTTGGGGGAAAGATGGTATTAGTGTGGACTGAGAAATGAGTAAAAAAAAACCCACTGAAACTTTAGGACTTCACATTCATAAATCTAAAGTAAATGTTCTGCCTGAAAGGGGCTCTTTCAAATAGAGCTCTATAATGTTTAAAATGGCAAAGAGATGTAGGCCAGGGAATAAAGTAAATGGGTAGGCAGAGATATGCCAGGCTAAAGGAAAGGGGAGATTTTTAAAAATCAGGTAATATGTAATTTAGAAACTGATGCATTTAATAAAAACAGAACAAAATAATTGTTAAGATGTGCAGTCTGCCGGAAGTTAGTACTGAAATCTTTTAGTCAACAGACTCAAAAGCAAACATAATTTAAAAAATGTATATAAATACAATGGCAATTTGGCAAATCTGCAGTGATACCATATTTCTGTTGAAAGTAATACGTCAACAATAACAAAATGGAAGTGGGATATAATTCACAAAGATTGGTAAATTTGGTTTATTAAATATATTATATAGTAACTGCAGTACTGAGAATAACTTTTTATAGATTTATAGGATATTTGCAAATGTTAAATATACATGGTTAAACATACCTTTTATCCATATGAGGTCATGGAGAATATCCCAAAATATTTCCAAAATTCATGCTCATATCGGTCACATTCCTTGTCACCATGCAATAAAAATAGAAATTCACAGCAAATGAATATATAAAAATATATATATATATTTTTTCTTGTTCATTGTAAGGATGTTTTCCATAAACCTAACCCCTAATTATATCTTAGGATTTTTTTTTTTTTATGTAGAAAGTCAAAAAATCTAGACAAGCAGCAATTCATGTAAAGAAATTTTGAGTTAAAAATAATTCAAACTGAATTTAAGCACTAATTCAAAGTGACAAAGTTAACAAATTAAATTTAGAGCCTTGATGATTATCTATTAGCAAATAAAAAAAGACAAAGTGAACTGAACTTAAAATAAAAAAAGAACTGTTAAATAAAGCTACAGAAGTGAAGGAAACTGTTAAAGAGTAAAAAAGAAATATATTAAACCCCTTATCCTCAAAGTATAAGAGAACAGTGAATCTCAAATCTGATATCTTATTGGTTCAAATGGACAAGAAAATTGACAAATCGTCAGGGAGTTTAATTAGAGGGAGAAAGAGAAATATGAATGGATGGGTAGACAGATAGAGAAGGGAGGGTACACTGTGCAAATGGCTCTTGGAGGATAAAAATGAACATCAGTTCTGGTATCAACAACAAATAAGATAAAGATGAATACATTGTGATTGTGAAATTGAAGTTTGCTACTCATAAGATACAATGAACACATGTCACCTGTTGGTTCTATTTAACTTACTTAAAACTTGTAAAATTAAAATCACAGTGAGCTAAATCTGAATTATTGATTTCAGATTATCTAGGTTCCTAAGAAAAATACATAGATGTATTGCATAATAGTATCTTGAGATGACTTATGTTTTTCTAAAATAACATTGCTTTCATGGAAAACACTTGAATGCAGTCACTGTTTTTTTGCCATGAAACAAAGTTTCTGAGTGCATTAAATTATTTATGACTATACCTTATAGTTAATTGTTACTATATATTTTTAGAATAGTTTATTTTTGCTAAAGGGATCTATAAAAAGTATTTATATAAAAACATAGGTGTACGTATATGACAATAAGTGTCTTTTTTGTAGCAATGAACCTAAATAGCATAAATAGATATATAATAATGTAAGTATCCGTTACATATTTATTTATAAATAGTATATGTGCATTTATAAAAGGGCTTGAAAGTTAACATGAATACTTCTTTTGTTCTTTATACTATTGAACTTGGAGTTAAGAAAATCAAGGGCTTAGCCCTGGCTGATGTAGCTCAATGGATTAAGTGCCAAACTGCAAACCAAAGGGTCACTGGTTTGATTCCCAGTCAGGGCACATGCCTGGGTTGGGGACCAGGTCTCCTGGTTGGGGGTCCCTGGTTGAGAGGCAACCATACATTGACGCTTCTCTCCCTCTCTTTCTCCCTTCCTTTCCCTCTCTAAAAATAAGTAAATAAAAACCTTTAAAAAAAAAACACAAGAACTTGTTAACTTCTTTGCAATTATGGTGATGTCTCCATAGTTTTCATATAAATTTCTTATTCAAATATGGAATGGAACTACATTTGATATTTTCATGAGGGAAGTTCAATATACATTTCAAGTTTAATTATGCCGAGTCTGAAAAAGCTGGATCTGGGCAAACTCGTACATTTCAAAAGCATTATTTAGAGCAACAAAAATAAAAGAACATTTGCCATTTATAAAATTATATTTTAGGGTGGAATTTGATGAATGTAGTTAATATTTGAAGATTATAAGGCTGTTGAATTTGTAGAATAAAACAGATAAGCCTTAGCCCTGACCTGTGTGGCTCAGTTGTTTGAGTGCATCTTGCAGAGCAAAGAGTTGCAGGTTCGATTCAGGTCAGGAGATATGCCTAGCTTGAGGGTGCAGTCCCCCGTTGGGGCACCTGCGATAGGCAACCTCTTGATGTTTCTCTCACACATCAGTGTTTCTCTCACTTTCTCCCTGCCTTCCCCTCTGTCTAAAAATAAGTAAATAAATAAAAATCTTTTTTAGAAAAAATAAGCTTTAGTTAAAGAACATATAGCCTGATAATATTTTCCTTCTGTATTTACTTGACTTCAATTTAGATTTTATTTTAATTCCCTTTTCTTTTTTACAATAATCAATGTTTTCAAAATATTCGAATTTTATCAGTGGAGATGCTGAGAACCTCAACGAAGTTAAGGAACTTGTCCAAAGACACATAGCTAGTAATTGGTGGAGCAAGTCACATACTGCGGACTTGTCAACTCTTGAACTTGTTCATAATGGTATTATTTGTTGTAAACTTTCTTTTGTAATAGTGTTCTTAATACATTTTAAAACCCTTCAAGACCGAGTGAAATTTTCTTTTGCTTTCTAGCTTTGCTGTAGTCCAGGCAGAAAATCTGAAATTTTTGGTGTGACCAAAAATCATACAGTAGGGTGACATTTGGGGATTTCTTTTCAGCACAGTTCTCTGGATATTCATTAAGATTGCTGCATGTTTCCATAGTGTGTTCCTTTGTATTGCTGAGTACAATTCTGTGTTTAGTTTCAAAGAGAATGCCAATCTGTTTTCCAGAATGTACCATTTATATCTCCATCAGCAATGTGAATCCAGCCTCTGCCTCCTTGCTAAAGTATTGGTGTTAACACAATTTTTATTTTAACCATTCCTATAGGTGTCTCATTGTGGTTTTAATTTGCATTTCCCTAATAGCTCATGATAATTATCTTATTTTGAGGGGACCTTATTGACCATCTCTATATTTTCCATGAAATAGCTACCCATGTTCTAATTGTATTTTTTAATTGTTGAGTTTTGAAAGTTTTTTTAAATATATTCTACACAGTCTTGTTAGAAATGTAGTTTTCAGATATTCTCACTCAGCCTCTAGCTCAATTTTTATCTTCTTCAGAGGGTCTTTTGTAAAGCAAATTTTAAAAATTTTGATGAGGTTTAATTTATCACTGCTTGCCTCTATGAATTGTGCTTTTGGTGTTAAGCATAAGACTCGCTTTAGTCTGTTCTTGTTTTTATAGCTATGTAATAATCTTGAAATCAGGTAGACAGATTCTTCCACCTTATTTTCCTTTTTCATTGTTTTAGCTGTTCTAGTTTCTTATATTTCTGTGTGAATGGTACAATAATATTGTTTTTATCTACAAAAAATCTTGTTTGGATTTTTATATGATTTCTTTTAAACCCATAGATCAATTTGGAGAATAATTGGCACCTTTACTATTTTGAGTCTTTGATTTCTTCTGCCAACATTTTGTAATTTAAGGATATAAATTCTGTATATGTTTTGTTAGATTTACTCCTAAGTAAAATTGATTTTTTAATATTTATTCATTTTTAAAGATTCTATTTTTTTATATTTAGAGGGGAAGGGGGGTAGAAAAAGAGGGAGAGAAACATCAATGTGTGGTTGCCTCTTGTGTGCCCCCTACTGGGGACCTGGCCCGCAACCCAGGCATGTGCCCTGACTGGGGAATGGACTGGCGACCCTTAGGTTTGCAAGCCGGCGCTCAGTCCACTGAACTACACCAGCCAGGGCTGATTTTTTAGTATTTGTATTCTGCCTTGATATAGACTGAATGTTTGTGTCCCCCCAAATTCAAATGTTGAAACCTAATCCCCAACACCATGGCATTTGGAGTTGGAGCCTTTGCAAGGTGATAACCTCAGGAAGGTGAAACCCTCGTGAATTGGATTAACACCCTTACAAAAGGGACCCCAGGGAGCTCCTTGCTTTCTGCCATCTGAGGACACAAAGCAATAGACATCTGTGAACCAGGAAGCAGGCCCTCACCAAACAACAATACTGCTGGTTCCTTAATCTTGGACTTCCCAGCTTCCATAATTGTGATACATACATTTCTGCTTGTTTATAAGCCAGCCAGTCTCTGGTAATTCTGACATAGCCACCTGAATGGACTAAGACATACCTGTAACCTTGCTGAATTAGAAGACTGTTATTTTATTTTTTGATAGATTTAAATAATTTTTTTTCTGCATAGAAAATCATTTTATCTGTGAAGAGACACAGTTTTATTGTTTTTTTTTTTTTCCTGAGGAGAAAGCATTTTATTTTCTTGCATAACTGCACTGCCATGAACTTCCAGCACTATGTTGCATATGAGTTAAGAGTGTGGACATTCTTGTTTAATGTCTAATCATTTTAGGAGACTCTGGACCTTATCTAACTCTTCTAACTTAGCTGGCTTCCTCTAGCACTGCTTGAGTGTGGGGCAAGCGAGGTGGGAGTTAATGTCCTTTGACCTTGGAGTCTCCGCCTTACTGCAAAGCAGGGGTGGGAATCCCGCCCCCCTAGTAGGCCTCCACCGATACTTCTCTGGCTGGGTGGTGTAAAAATGCCACCTTACTGCTCTCCAGGTGGCCTCCACTGGGTCTGTGGGTGCAAAGGAGCAGCATAGTCACTGGAGAGAGTTTTGCCTCTTGTAAGCTCCCTCTGACATTATCGCAGCAGGAGTGAGGAAGCACCTTGTGACTGCCAGTTGGGACTTCCCACATGGTCTTCCCACATGGTCTTCGCTGACACAGCAGGGGTGGGGGAGTGGCCACACTCATTCTTCTCTGAGACCACTGTGGTGGGAGAGTTGGAGTACCCCAGGTGAAGATGAATTACCCAGTGGAAGTTTGCTGGTGTGGATGGGATAGGACCAAAGATTTTTCTGTAGTGTTTGAGTAGAGCGGAGTGACCATAGCTTAAAAGTTTTCTATCTTGCTTGACTACCACTTTCTTCTTTTCTTTGTATGGAGAGAACTTGGTTTTTATGAGGCTTATTTTTTGACCTGTGCCTGTTGGCATTTCTTGGTTTTCAGGTCTTTGCTTCAAGCCTGGGAAATGTGAGTCCAAGAGAAAACCCAGTAAATTAATTGCCATATCTTTCCTGGTAGACTGAGATTCTCTGCTGTTTTGCCTTTGTCTCTTCATCTTTGAGTCTTATGTTTGCTTTATATATAATGTCTACAGATTTTAGTTTTATTTAACTGGAAGAACAGGTATATCTACTCCAATTCGCCAGAGGTAGAAGTCCCTCTGGACTTTATTTTATATGAAAAAATAAATATAATTTATTAGTTGGTTACCTCCCAGAGAAATTTATGACATTTTGATTCTTAGACATATATGTACTAAAATGATAATAACATGTAATATTATTCCCATTATCATTATTGTAGTGAAGATATATCTATATGCATATATGCATATATTCACATGTAATATATATGTATTTGAAATTTATTCATTTTGAAAGAGAATCACAGTGAACATAAGAAAGTTCATAAAGGCTCCTAGAGCTACATAAGAAATGAACATACAGGCCTTCAACTCTTTTCTTGATTTTTTTTTTTTTTGCTATAACTTCCTGGAAAATCATTTGTGAAATGTATTCCCTAAGTTATTATACCACAATGAAATGGACAATGCTTTTATCTAAATGAGCAGAACAGCATGTTGCTCAGATTTTAGCAGTATAATCTAGTCTAGGCTGCCTGTTGTAAAAATGACAATGCGAACTTCCACCAAGGGAACTGCTTCCTGCTGTTGCTTTTGAAAGAGCCGGGAAGCCCCAGGTCATTACTTTTGTACAATAGGTGGTGCTTACTGAACTTGCGGTACTTTTTCATTGTGCAAACCACTTTTGAGTTGTACTTTAAAGTCTGTTAGGTAAGAAATGAATTGAAATTAATACTTTTCTTGAGACGTCAGTATTTTACTTGTCATAAAATGTATGCTTTCTGAGCTGTTAGCAATTATTCCTTTTATCATTTATCACTGTAATTAGGGCAACAGTCTCTCTTCCTTATAGAATTATTTGCAAAATAAAGGAGTTGTAAGAGATAAAAAAGTTATTGAGGAGGAAATTGAGAAAATTTAATTAGTATTCTCCTTCACTTTTTACCTTTTTGCATATATATGTATTTTTATAACACCCTTGTGTAACAAAGTATATTTTCTAAGAAAAAAATTGGCATCCAGTATTTTGTTGTTGTTGCTGGGGATCCATTAGACAGGAGTGAATCTAATCCATTTTATATCCCTATTCTGGAAAGTGGGGTGGAGGAGAGTGGTGGGACACAACATTAGTGTTTCGAAAAGCCTGAGGTCTCCTTACACTGTCCCTCCCCACATACTTGCACTACAGGTAAACAGCTTCACAATTTCATGACCATTCCAGAAAGAGAAAAGGGAGGTTATTGCTTTAATTTCAAAAGGACAAATAGCCCAACTTGAAGTAATTTCTCCAGACAAGCAGGCATGAAGCTGTGTCTTAGAAATGGTAGCACTTTGAGGCCAGAACCCTACAAAGCTCCAGAGGAAGGCCAGACATTTGGTGGAGTGAAGTGTGACTACTGGGATCCAAATACCAAGGACCATGATTTTAGGAAATAGGTGAAAGATTTCAGTGCCTAAGGCGGGAAAGCAGGTCAGCTCTGAATAAACCACAAGGGTTTGATTAGGAAGCATCTCCATAGTAACCAGTTCTCATTAAACCCAAAGTTCTTACTCAAGTTTTCTGGACAAATATGACTTCCTGAGACTTCAGTGAATCCCTAGAAATCATTAAGGGTCCTTTTCCCTACCACTTTCCACCCCAAAATACAATACATGACTAAGAATGTTCTGTCATTCCTATGCGACAAGAAGAAATAAACCATATCAGATATTGTTTTAATTTTTGAAAGAGTTATGAAATATGACTTGTCTTCTATTTGAATGCCACTCATGAACCAAATTCATACTTATCACTTACGTATCTGTTAAGCAATGTTTCTTTCAAATTATTGTGACTTCTATTTTTAAATCAATTTAAAATAATTTGATTGGTTCCCTAATTTTTGTTCTTGCTCTTTCATGTGTTAGACATATAGTGACTTTTCAAATACAGTTTCTTTAAAAAACAAAAATATGTTGGTATTTTAGAGTATGCTAAATCACCTTGACTGTCCCCTTTAAAAATGAAAGTACAAAAAGGAAAAAGAGAAAGTTATATGTGGTTCTTTGTTATAGGCTGGGTTCTTTCCTTTAAAATTGTTATTGGAATATGAGACTTTCTGGTGAGAGCAATTCTATGTGACATTCCTAGAAATCCTGATGTGGTGTCCTTTGTCCTATGCCTTGGAACCAAACTCATCCAATTGAAAGATCTAGTTTAGAATAAATGTGAGTGATTCGAAAATGATCAGTCATACAGTGATTGACAGATGGCTTAGAAACCTAAAGTGCTCTTCATTCAGACGTATTAGGAAATTAGGTAATAGCTTACATGCTCAAGAAGCAGTGATAAAATCCAGATTTTTTAAAATTTTAACTGTTGGGGGGAAGACATGCTGGGAATCATAAATTGCTTCATGTGATAGGAGATTAGACGTTTGGTAAATGTGCTACAGAAATGGATACATTACCAATTACCTGTTAGCTACTTGACTTTTCCTTAGCGTGATGGTGAGAAATGAAAAGGCTTGTGAAAAGTTCTCAAAATTCAGCGGACCACACACATTGTAATAAAGAGCTTTTAATATTTTCATTATTTGATATAAGCAGGATCGTTCTCATTTCATTTTTAAAAGTTACGAGATACACCGAATAACTGGAATCAGTGCCTTTATTTTTGGTTGGAATGGGATATGATGGAATGGGGTGAATTGTGTCAATACAGAAGTCAAGCAGTTCTTATAGAAGCTATTAATTTTGTATAAATTATCATTTAGAAATTTAACCACTAAATACTAAGTAATAGATTAACTGACAAGTAAGAGAACTTACAAATGTATGTAGTTGATACCAAGTGACGCCCACAAAAATGAGTTCTCTCAGATATCTTTGCCCATGGAAAAATTGGATTTACTCAAAAGTCTTAGGAGGTCTGCTTTATCATGATTCACCAAGGTAGTTAGGTTGCCAGTCCCTAGAATGGTAACCCAGTTCTCTGTCAATCTCAAATTCCATAGGTTTGCTGTGACAAATAAGCAAAAAAAATTTTGGATGCATCTGATTGTCATAATGCTGCATAAACAGAACTTCTAATCATTGAACTCAGTAAGAATGCAACTCCCCTTAGAGGGTTGTAATCCAAGATATGTTGTCTTTGCTTTTCTGTATTTTAAACTGTACTTCCATTACTGGTTTTATCACTTAGTTTTAGGACCTTGGAAAAGTAACATGACTTCTCTGATACTTATTTCTCTCTCATCTGTAAAACGAGAACAGGTTATTTCTGAGGTAGTGGAGGTGCAGATATATTAATCACTAAATAAATATTCACTTGCCTACCTTTGTATAGACACAGAATTGTGAAGATTTTACTCATATTTTCTTTGAACAATATTAAACTGTATAACTATATAAATATCATGGGCAACATATAAATTAAATAGGTCCATGTAAAGAAATTCTTTATTTTTGTAATTTATTTTTTTGTATTTTTATTGATTATGCTCTTACAACTGTAATAAGAAATTCTTTATATTTATTTGTGCACACTTATTTTACTGTTATGATTAATCAGGTGATTAATTAGCAAAGCCTTCATTTTAGTTTTAGTATCTATAGGATTTGGTCATACTCTTTGCTAATTCATAATAGTATTATAGTACTAATTATTACTAATATAATTAAAGTATACTAAACAAACTTTTGGGTAAGACAAATTTATGTAAATTATGGAACTTTTACAAATTTAATGTTACGTTGTTACTTAATACAGCAGTGACTTATTCCAAAACTGATTAGAATTCTTTAAATATCGCTTTCTAAAACTTTCTGTTGTGAAATTATACCATTTATTGAAATAGGTTCTGAATTGTGACATAATTTCTTGTTTCATATCAACCTGGCATAAACAAGTGGACAGGCACATAAGCAACAACAACAAAACCACTGTCACACATTTGCCTTCAGTCTCATAGCTGGTTGGGCCTCATATGCAACTTTATTATAAGACATAACTAAAGACTTGGCTTTGATTTACCCTTGTGGATTTGTTATTAACCAGAGGCTGTTGTTAACCTTCCCTTCATTGCAACACTTTTCTGCAAAGATAAAGAACAGAATGAAAAAATGTTTAAGTTGGGTGTCTAGAGTGATAACAGAAATCTTCATAGTTATATATATATTTTCTAGTTAGAAAAGACTATTTTTCGCTTTTTTAAAAGCTTTTATGTATTTATTTTTAGAACAAAGGGAAGGGAGGGAAAAACAGAGGATGAGAAAGATTGATGTGTGAAAGAAACGTTGATCAGTTGCCTCTCACACACCCTCACTTGGGGACGTGACCCAAAACCTACGCATGTGCTCTGACCAGGAATTGACCTGTCCACCTTTTGGTGCATGGGACAGTGCCCAACCCACTGAGCCGCACCAGTCAGGTAAACTATTTTTCACTTTTACCTTCAGTGAGAAGGAATTATTTTCCTTCAAATAAACTTTGAAAGTCTGTATTTGGGACATGGCAAATTCAGCTTTGTATCTGATCATAATGATAGAAAAAAATTGTTTATTCATATTACTCTAAAACTATAACATTTGAATGGATTCTTATTTTTCTAATTTTTTGTGATGAAAGTTTAGCCCAGTGATTTTCAATACTTTTCATCTTACGACACACATAAACTTATTACTAAAATTCTGCAGCACACCAAAAAATATACTTTATGCTGATCTGACAAAAAGTAGGTACAATTTTGGCTCATTCACACAGAAGACTATGGTTGTGTTGGCTTTTGTTGTATTTTTTTGTTGTTGTTGTTTTTATTTGACAATCTAAGGGATAAGAGGTCAGATATTTCATGTTTTAAAAATTCTTGGGGCAAACCAGTTGAAAATTGCTGGTATAGCCTGTTTATATGCAACATTTTTTTCTTTTCAGATAGATGCTATAAATTCCTCTTTAAAGTACAAACTTCTAAGAAAACCTATAACTCTACCTCACAAATTTGGATAATACATTTTTTCATTAAATCTATTTCCTAATTACCATTTTAAACTAGGTTATTTAGGACTTTATAATTTTCCCAAATATGTGATATTTCAATTTAAGCTTTATTATGAATATTTACCTTAAATACTTTTCAGGCAAAGAACATACCCTACATGATTTGCATCCATTGACCAACAATACACATTTTTATAATGTGCTCCTTTAGGTTTATTTATTATATTTTGCTGTCTAAAATTATCTCTTATAATAGGTAATAAAATTATAGAATTATTACTTCCAGGGGGAAAAAAAGACATTGTTTGCATATATTATATCCGTTTGCTAAGGCTGCCTTAACCAAGTACCACAACCGAGTGGCTGAAACAACAGAAATTTATTTTCTCACAGTTCTGGAGCCTAGAAGATCAAGATCAAGGTGTCAGCCAGGCCGGTGTCTTCTGAATTGCCTTTTTTAGCTTGTAGATGGACATTTTTCTCTCCATGGCTTCACATGGTCTTCCTTCTGTGTATACCTACCGAATTTTCTCTTTTTGTGATGTCAGTCATGGGAAGAGCAGGACCCCCCATGATCTCATTTTAACTTACCCCTTTAAAGAGCCTGTCTCTAAATACAGCCACATTCTGAGATGGTGGGAGTCCGTTGGGGCTTCAATATATGATGTTGGGGGGAACACAAGTCAACATATAACATCTATTAAACTATATTTTTACTTATTTAAAGAAATATAACTTACTTTTATTTCAATTAACTTATTCTTATAACTATACAAATGAAATATCTTTAGTGCAGATTAAAAAATGTTTTTGAATACAGAAAAAACCTTTTGGTGTACTCAAATTGAGGTTACTTTTCTTTTAAAATGTGCTGTTGTCATTATATAAGTATTACAACAAAAATAAGTAATTTTCCTTTGCAACAGCAATAGCTGATTAGAAACTGGTAGAAAAAATCAGATTCATTCATAACAACATAAGCTATCAAATAAACTACAAAATACATATGAATAAATATATAAAGGAGTGCAGAAGATACACAAAAAATATGAAGCTTCATAAAAGGATGTAAACGTGAAGAAATGTAGAAATGTTTCTAGTTAAAACTAAACTCTGGGTAGGGGAACTGGTGGAAAAGGTGAAGGGAATTAAGTACAAATTGCAGCAATAAAAACAGTCTCAGGTATGTAAAATACAGTATGGAGAATATAATCAATAGTATCGTAATAACTGTGATGTCAAATGTGTGATCACTTTGCAAGTTTTATAAATGTCTACTCACTATGTTGTATACTTTTAACAAAAGTAATAATGTGCCAACTGCAATTGAAAAAAAAGCTGAATTCTATGATATAAAATAGTAGTTAACAAAATATTTGGGACATCCTTAACTATAGTAATAGGAAATATTAAGAAACTTATTTGATAATGATGAACACAGTAATTGTTAATTACTAGCCTTTCTTGAATACTTGCTATTTGTAAGTTCCTAGAGCTTAATCAAGTAAATACAGAGTTTGACAGGAGTAATGCTGTAGGGTAATAATATGGGTGCAATAATTTATAGTTTTAATTTGAACATTTCACTTAAAGTGTCATACGGTGTGCTTGAGTGTGATATTGTTATGTTATAGAATTACATGCTAATGATTTTGTAATAAAAGATTTTGTAATAAAAAGGGGTGTTATTTATTCTGGACTCTGTAAGTATTATTGTTAGTTAGGTCCAAACATTTTTCAGATATTTACTTCTTCTAAGATCCTATGTAAACCTTCAAACCTCTCTAAACCTTGGTCTCCTCAGCTGTAAAACTGTGATACTAACTGTTCCAGTAAGACATGAAGTGTGAGGAAGTTTGGGATTCCATTAAACTATTGAATGTTAAGATACAGAACTGAAAGTAAGTAAAAGAAGTTATTGATAATATGACTAGCTGCAAACTAAAACGTTTGTAACAGAAAAACATCATGACTAGAGTTAAAAGATGAATGGAAGTCAGAAAGAAAACATACATGATTTATATCAAATTATAATGTCTAAAACATTTAATAGACATAACCAACCAATTTAGTAGAAGTAATTTTAAGCATTTTTTAAGTACTGGTTATTTTCTTAAGACAGCAATCCTATGTGGTTGGTATTATTACTGACCTCAGATGATGACCCTAAAGGCTCTCTTATTGGGCACAAATTTTGCCTAATGAATTATAGTGTAATGACTATTGTTTTTGTAACAAGCCTTTTTGAACTATTGAAATATTTCTTTGTAATGGATTGCTAAAACTATAATTATGAGGTCAAAGGACAACAGTATGACATCTATTAGCTTCAATGCAGGTTAAACCAATTATGCCCCCTCCATAAATGAATTGTAATAATGTTTATTAATGGCAGCATTTATGATTCAAAGTCATTTAGAAGCAGCATGGCACATTGCTTATTAAAATTGTTGACACTAATATTAGGAAAAATGTATCCTGTATTTTATTTGTTATTTATTTATTGTGTTCTTTACTCAGATTTAAGACAGTGAGACATCTTAGTTGTAGAATTTGCCCTAGATTTTCGCACTAAAGCATAAATGCCTTTTCCTTCACCTAAGTTTTACTTTCCAGTCAGAATTTTTTTATATGTATTCTGATTTAGCAAGCTACATTCCAGAGTGTAGATATTTTTTGGATTGTTGAAACCATGTGGATGACTTTTACTCAAAGTTTTAAAATTGCATTTTGAAAATACAGTGTAATAGACAACTCTGAAAGAATAGAGGTGAAAAAGACTTCCAAAAGCCACTGCAGGGGTGGGGGAGAGGAAGGGCTTTCAGCATTAATAATATGGTATTTTAAACATGATTCCCATGATATTTCCAAAAAAAGCTATACATTTAATTATGTGATACATAGATGCTCATTTAACCATAAAATTTGCCTTATCCTTCCATTTAAAAAATTATTATTTTGAAATAATATTATATTTACAGAAAAGTTACATAAGTAGTATAGAAAATTCCCATTAATAGTTCACCTAGCTTCTCTTGATATTAATAACTTTCATAACTGAACTATAGTGTAATTGTCAGAACCAGGAAATTAGCATTAACCCAATAATCTTTTTGTTTGACTTTAAATAATTTTTATTATTATATTATATTTATTATATTACATTAATTTCAAGGGTATAACCCAGGGATTAGACATTATATAGCTTGCTAAGTGATCATCCCAGTAAATCTAGTACCATCTGACAACATACATAGTTATTACAATATTATTGAGTATATTGACTATGCTGTGCTTTATATCACCATGACTATTCTGTAACTACCAATTTGTAGTTCTTAATCCCGTTGCCATTTTTACCCATCCTCCCAACTCCCCTCCCATCCGACAACCATAAAAATATTCTCAGCATCTATGAATCTGTTTCTGTTCTGCTTGTTCATTTATTTATTTTGTCTTATTTTTTAGATTCCACCTATAAGTGGAATCATCTGGCACTTGTTTTTCTCAGTCTGACTTATTTCACTCAGCACAATACCCTCTAGCTCCATCCACGTTGTTGCAGAAGGCAAGAGTTCATACTTTTTATGACTGAGTCATACTCCATTATGTACGTGCATCACTTCTTTATCCCTTCATCTGTTGATAGACACTTAGGTTGCTTCCATGTCTGCCATTGCCAATAATGCTTCCATGAACAAATGGCTATAAGTGTCTTTATGACTTCATGTTTTGGGTTTCTTCAGATAAATACCCCGAAGAAAAATACATTATCTGAAGAAAAATACCGAGAAGTGGCGCTGCTAGGTCCCCCTTTGCCTCCTGTTGTATAGTCACTGTTTTAAAGTCTATTTTGTCTGTTATCCCAGCTGATTTTTGTATATGTGTTTCCATTTTCAAGAAAAATCTTTTTCATCACTTTACTTTCAGTCTGTGTGTGTCTTTTGATCTGAAGTGTGTCCCTTGTAGACGTGTAAGGGTCTTGTTTTGTTATCTATTCAGCGTCTGTGTGTCTTTTGATTGGAGCATTTCATCCATTTTCATTTAAAATAATTATTGATAAATATGTATTTATCAACATTTTATTATTCAGAAAAGGAACAATGAATGGCCACTGCTAGCGCTTCTGTCTGGGACACAACTACCCCCCCGCCCCCACCAGCTCTCATCTTGATATCAGGCAATTCAGTTCCTCCCCATAAGTCCCTGCTGCCTTTCCAGCTGCCACCACAGCACTGGAGCTCAGACTGAATGAATCTGAGTAAGGCCCTGTGTGGGACCTTTAAGAGGGGCCTTGTAAGAGGAATGCCTAGGACTTCAGAAGCCCTCCCCATCTCACTCAGCCATCCCTTCTGGGTTTTACAGCCAGAAGTTACGGGAAATTCTCTTCCCAGCACTGGAACCCTGGCTGAGGGGTTTGGTGTGGGGCTGGGACCCCTTGCTCCTCAGGGAGGACCTCCACAGCTGAGCTATTCCTTGTGATTTTTTTCCACCATGCACAGGTATTGGGTCAGTCCTTCATCTCTACCCCTGCTGGCTTCTTTATATCCTTAGTTGGAGGATCCCTGTTCAGCTAGATTTCAAGCTGTTTTGAATGATGGTTGTTCTTTAGTTTAGTTTTACTTTTGATGTAGTTGCGGGAGGATTCAAGCATCACACTTACCTAAGCTGCTGTTAACGAGAACCGGCCCAAAAGTATCTTTTTAAAAATAAACTATTATTTTAAAACAGTGTTGGATTTATAGAAAAATTGGAGCCATTAACAATTTCCTTCTATTCCTAGTTTATATTATGAATGTGTTGACTTTTATCAAATGTTATTTCTGCATTTATTGAAGAGTCATTTTTTTCTTTATTCCATTAATATACTAAGTCACCTTGATTGTTAGGTACTTAATCAACCTACCTTTCCTTCAATAAACCTTGATAAATTTACATTCAATAAATACTTTAATATATGGTATATATCCTTTTATATAATGGTGCATTTGATTTGGAATTTACTTCAGACTTCTAATTTATTTTTATAAACTATATTCTACACTTTGGTATTTTTTCCATGTTGAAAATGCTTACCATCTAGTCTCGGCAACTTTAAAGTATACAGTATCACATTATAAACTGCACTCACCATGCTGTGTATTAGATACTCAGAACTGGAAGTTTCTGCCTGGCGTCTTACATCAGCCATTTTCTTCCCTGCCCCCCAGTCCCTGGCAGCCACCATGTTATTCTCTGTTTCTGTGCAGTAGGCTTATTTTAATACTGAGTGTGATTCCTTCCATGTTCATCCATTTTGTTGTAAATGGCAGGATTTCCTTTTTTATGACTGAATAATACTCCATTACACACACACACACACACACACACACACACACACACAGGGTAGGGCAAAAAGTAGGTTTACATTGTGAGTACGTGAAACACAGTTTATTTTCATATTGTTATTTATTCATTATTGTATTATGTTCCATACAACCATAAACCTACCCCACTCTGAATATGTATATACATAATACACCAATTTTCTTTATCCATTCAACTTTTGAAGGACATTAAGTTTTATCAGGTTTTAGCATCAAGTCTAATTTTTTGTTGTCAGGCATAGCCCTATTCAGATTTTCTGTTTTTTCTTCTATCAATTTTGGTCAGTTGTGTTTCCAAGGAATTTACTGTTTATTCTATTTGTCAAATTTATTGATACAAAGTTGTTTGTAATATCTTTTTAATATTTAAGTTTTGTCATGATACTCCTTTATTCACTTCTATAACTGGTTATATATATTTATACCATTTCTGTTCATCAGGTCTTGCTAGAGTTTTCTGTACACTTAAAAGTTTTCAAAATATAAGCTTTTAACTTTATTGAGATTTGTTATTCTGCGTCTATCACCTTTGTTATTGATTTCTTAATAATCTTTTTTCCTTCTACCACTTCTTATAGTTGATTAATCATATTTTTTTAGTTTCCTGTGATGAAAGCTTAGAATACTAATTGTTATTATTTCATTAAATTCAAAATATTACCTAGTTTTAATTTGCACAAGTTTTGTTGCATAGGTTTGAGTTTTGCTGCTAAATTTTGTAATTATTTGAGCATTTTATTTAATCTGATATTTTATGCATTTACAAATGTTAGTCTGCTTAAAATATTCATGCTAAATAAGGTTAAGAATCTCTATGAATATATGTGGCCGCAGAAGGTACACACAGTCAAATGATTTTTATCACAGTATACTAGGTTTTTTCATGATAATCAGCATTTTGTGTTCATAAAATCTGTGAGAACATACACATTTGTTCCAGGGTTCTGATTTACATTTTTCTTACAGACCTGCCTTTTCTGATTGTTTATGTTGAATATAGATAAACATGACCTTTATTGTTTCTTAAGTTTACATAGAAATAAAGTTACACCACAGGAATGTAAAATTTCTAACAAATCCATCTAAAGGTTAATGCTATAACATGAACAGTTTGGATTTGGAGTTTGGCTCTGGCTTTTACTAGCTTTTCAATATTAAGTTAATTAAACTTACCTGGTGTTTCTTTATCCATAAATTAGGAATAATTAATAGGGAAATAGAGGTCTGGAAATTACTGTCACAGTTCTTCTATGTTTTAAGTATATTGTTACCCTTCCATATCATTTGCCCAAAAAGATGACACTTTGAGGACATTCTATTTTGCTTTCATTTTGATGTTCTGCAGCATTTTTACATTATAGTTCTTAGGTTTCCAGGCAGGATTATATTTTTATGTAACCGGCATGCCTGGTACATGCTTTCTTATTAGTAATATTTTGCCAATCCTAAAATCTAAATGTTGTTTTCCTTATGTCATAAGAATTTTATGTTTAGATATAGATGCTATAAGTTTCATGCATTTTTTGTTTTGTATACATACAGTAGAACTGGATTCCATTACCAAAGTGAGCTCTCATATATACGTGTGTGTACGTATGTTGTATGTGTATATATATGAAATGATGACTATAGCAATTGTCATATACTAATAATCTCTTACATGCAGAGTTCTATCTTAGCCACTTTCACATTATTTTATTTTCAAATCATCTCTGTTTTACGTATTTAAGCCCTAATATCCTCTAACTTAATTATGTAATAATTCATATTTGATAATTCAGTGAATATCATAAAATTCATATTTTCATATATAGGAAATCTGTATAGTAAAAGTTCTATAAAACTGGCTCCATAGGTAGATATATTTTCATAGTGACATTTTCATTAAATGTGTTATGTATTATAAGAGAAAAAAGATTTTTCTTTTCAGTTTAATATTTAGGACAAAAATAAATTTGTGAATTTTAACATCCAAGAAATTTAGAATAGAAAGAGTACAAGATGTATGTGAGAGGATTTTGACTCAGGTATATTCCAGGGCACTATATGATCTTAGAAAAATGATAGAGCTTAACATCTCTAGGCTTCTGTATTTTTTTCAAGTTAAATATGTAAAAAAGAAAAATAATGACAATAACTTCACAGGCCATTAGAAATACATTAATAATAAATTTAAAAGGTGCTTCCAAATGTCAAAGCATTATATAAATATTTTCACAGCAAGTTTGGGCTTTCACACTGAAATATGACTTATTAATGAATAAAAGTATAAATCAAGACATATTTGAAAGCAACAGAATGTTCTTTCCATCTCTCTCCTTCTTTTTTGGCTCTTTTTAGATGAACAACTAAGAAAAGCTGCTGATTTTGTATTTGTGAGCAGTAGAGCAGCATGATAAGTGAAGCGAATATTTTGGGAAAGATGGCTTAGTATTGCATCAGCTGGTTCAGGTTGTTCCCTTATCAGAAATAGTGCTTCTGACTATCAAAAGTAGGAAGAGAGCTTAAAATACAATTTTCACTCAGCCGAGTAAACTCTGCCATTTTTCCCTCTTATGTTCTTCTTCTATATCACCCAGTTTTACTAATGTGTAAATTTGGCTTTCTTTCCCCTCCCCATGAGATTTTATTATGTAATGTGAAGTAGAAGAAAGATGCAGGTACTTCGCTCTATTTGTAAACTTAATTTTAATCTCTGATCTTGATGGCATCTTTAAAAATTCTGCCCTTAAAATTAGAAAAATTTCAATCTCAATTTCAGCATTTCAATCTTAGTGAACATAATCTAAGTAAGGCTAATGTTTCAATCTTATTGAACATTGACTAAGTAAGGTTTCTTCATCTCTTGGCAATAGAGAATCTCTTAACAATTATGTTCTACAGTTAGGCTCGGTACATTTGCTGGACTTTTGGTGGAATTTCCTCAGAATTCCAGAACAAAGATTGTTTTTAGTGAGATGTGAATGGCACTGGATCAGAATTTATAGCAAGGGTTGATGTCTAGAGAAGTGACAGGTTAAATGCAACTCAATGCAAATTAAAGACATAAAGACACACAAGCACACAAGGTCTTCATGTAAGAGCTATGTTTAAACCAAGTACATTTGCGTACTAATGGTGGATGTTTCTGGATGAATTGCAGTCTTGGACAAGACATAAAATGTGTTAAGGGAGAAAGCTTCTCTTCTGACACAAAACAAATACTGATCCCTTTATTGGATTAAATAATAAATTGAATATACAGGCAGATAGTTTAACTACTCAGGAGTCCAATTTAAAGAAAAAGGTGCTTTTCAAGTATTTGTCTTGACAGCTCATTTTTTAGCTTTTCCTTTAGGGCATTATGCTTAGTGACTTCAAATTTGCAGCTTCCACTGTTGATTGGACTCCTGGGTTTGCCCTAGAAAACTCCGACAACAGTAAAAACAAGTTTCATAAGCAAAGAATTAAAATTGATAGTGGAAATTTTCTGGTTTTGCTGACTCATGAACAGATGGTGCTTTTAATCCTTTCATTAAATGCCCTTTTATAATGTTCATGTCTGTAGCCAACCCAGAATGAGTTTCACAGCTGTAAAGTACAGGTTTATGAGGAATTGAAGTGAACCTTGGAACAAACTCACAAGCCTGGGACACTAATGTCAACTATTAGTCCTTTGTACAGTTGAGTGGGCACCTTAGTCTAGTGTTTGGCCTGAGGATTATCTCAGCTGCACCAAAAGGATATTGCACTTTTGATATCAACGTAGCTCTAGCAGTCTGCTGATTTGCCATTGGAGCCGGTTCTTTTTGCGGTGATATACCTAAAGGACCTTCTTCGTATTGGTTTTAATTCAAATTAATTTTATTTACAAAATATTTCAAATGTATGGGTAAGAAGAAGCATTAGTGTTTCCATTATCTAAAATTTAACAGTTGTTTACATTTAGGAATATTTGTTTCAGATTTTGTGTTTTAAAAACAGAAATCACTAAAATCTAATTTTCTTTTCACTTCTTCCCTTTCCCAAGGAGATATTTATTCTGAAACGACATGTATTAACACCTTGCCCAGTTTTTATTTTCATATTTTATACATTGATAAAAATAAATATTGATCTTTGTATTTTTATAATGTAGGTAAAGTGATTTTCAGCTTATTTTTCTTTTTAACTTTATTTTATGTTTTGAAACCTTAGATTTTATTGATGCATTTAATAGCTCTAAAGTTTTTGATGGTATGAATAGAGTATTTATTCATCAGTATGTTATTGATTGATTGCTTGTTTCCAGTGTTAATTACTACAAGCCCTTGTTGAACTGAATATCATTTTAGAAGGTTTTTTTGGTTTGTTTTTTATTTGTTTTTTTTAGATAAGGCAGTTTTGCAAGGCTACAGAACTGTTCAAAGTAATGTTGGGTGGTAGTGAATGCACATCAACAGATTTCCTAAGTACTGTATGTAACACATTGCCAAATTCTTCTCCAAAGCAGTGCTTCAGTTATACCTTAGCAACCATATTCATGAGCTCTATAAAAATATATCCTAAATGATACTCAGTATTATTAGACTCAATAGTTTTGGCCAGTCTGGTGTCTGGTTTCACATTGTAATCCTAGTGCCTTGCAGATAGCTTGTGCTTAATATGTATTTGTACAATGAATGACCAGTTATATGGTTCTGTTTATTTCATGCTATATAAAATTAATATTTTTGAAATTAGTGATACTTTGTGATCATTAAAGTCCCCAAATTGTTTTGTTATTATCATTGAAATAAGTTTTGGCACAGTGATCCCCAGACCATGTATCAAGGTGCCCCAGTGAACTCGCGAAGGCTGTAAAATACTTCAAACACGGAACTGGAGAGTATTGTGCTACATGAAATAAACCAAGCAGTGAAAGACAAATACATATGATCTCATCTATAAGTGGAGCCTAATCAACAAAACAAACAAGTGAGCAAAATAGAACCAGAGACATGGGAGTAAAAACAAACTGACAGTAACCAGAGGGGAGGAGGGAGGGAGATAATGGGAAAAGAAGAGAAAGCCAAGGAACATGTATAAAGGACCTATGGACAAAGACAACGATGGGGGGCAAGACTGAAAGTGGAGGGTAGGCGGTGGGTAGGGCAGGGAAGAGTAATGGGGGGAAAATGGGGAGAACCATTAGTAAGTAACTATAGTTATTTAAAAATGAAATAAAGTACAATTTTGTTTTGATTTATGCTAGTAGTTTTTAAAATGACTACCAAATTGTTAAGGAAATGAATGATAGTAAGTGGTTTGAACCCAGCTACTTGATGAGAACAAGAAGCATTCTTTTGGCTAAGAGACTAATGACAAACACTACTGAGGCAGGAAGGAAGCAACGAAGAGAGAGAGCTTGGCAATTTCTGCATTTAGCCAATTTAACCATATCCATTCTAGACACTTGCTTTTAACAGACACCACTTTCTAGTTCCTTATATAAGCAGTAACATTTTAAGAGGTATGTCATATATTTATAACAGGATACATTATTTTGATTTGGAAAACAGCCCATGATTAGAATTTAGGTTGATACAAGTTTCAGGTTTTCTTCTGCCATTATACTGAAGCTCAACTGTCAAAGAAATTGGGACTGACTTTAAAGGACTTTTTAGATTTCAAAATAGAAAGAAGAAAATTTATTTAAAAGTACCATTATCATTTATATTTTTTATTTTCATAGGAGCTCTTTGCCTGTTAAAGCTGAAACTAAGCTATTATCTTCATTATATGTTAGACCTTATCATTGTACCTACTAGAGGGTTACTAAATGCCTGCTAGATTATTAATATCTTAGCTATACTAGTTAAGGCTCTTCTACGAATTTATTTGGAATAGACTTTAACTACCACTTTCATTCAGTAAACTCCAAATTTCTGTGTTTGCTCTTTCAGTAGTTTTCACTGAATTGAGCCGTAGATTGCATAAATGCCAATATAATTAAGTCAAATTTATTTTAGCTTACAACCCAAATCCTGTTTAATTGCTGGGATATCTTTTACATTTGTAATGGACTCTACATACCAATCCCAGGATTCTGTGGTTATCTGTGTTAACTGCAGAGATGCGTAAAAGGGAAACTATGACATCTGCAATTATAAATAAACTTTGCTCATTAGTGTAATTTATCCACTGATAGTTGCAATGCATAAATTTTCAGTAACAAAGTCAAGATTTTTAAAAGAATTTTTCAATAAGGTGATTTTATCATCAGATTGTATTATTACTAGTTCTGGAAAAGTACTACCATGAGAGATTAGATTTCAAAATGAGTTTCACATGTTAACTAAGAAGATAAGTATGTCATTTAGGAGAAATTCAACAATCTGCAATTCTCAGTATTAAGCACATTTACCAAAAGAAAAGAAGAAGGAAAAAGCTTCTTTTGCTTTCTCATGTCCTACCCTCAGCTCATATCCATGTATTTCACTGCTTTCTCAACACCTTCTTTGACATTCCAGAATTGTGCACATAGTGCACATTCTAATTTGTTAAGAATTTGTACCACTGAGACTTCTTGGAAAGATGAGTGAATTCATGTTGGTGGGAGTCTTCCTAGTCCTAAAAATTCTGATCTAGCACAGCTCTTGGAAACTAAAAGCAGCATATTTGTAGGATTTGAAGAACTGAGATATAGGAGTTTTCAGCTCTGTTTTTTTCCTTTCTTTCTTTCTTGACTACACTATTTTAAAGGCATATCATCATCCACTATTTTGATCATTCTGTGCTATTGCTAATTAGATGATTTTCTGATTTAAGGAAGTTGTCTTTTATATATTTTATTTATGCTATTATTGATTATTTTAAAACTACTGTTTTTCTTGTTGTTAGTATGGCTTATTGGGAAGGGTTGTGAATTAGAGGTAGCTTAGGAATCATAAAGATCCATAAAGATGCTATGATTTTCATTAGCTGGTTTATCAGAAGCAGTTTTGTCATTCCCTGCCTGCTCTGTTTTCTGCATGACAGCTGTCTTAGAGCAAAATACTGAAACCATCATTATGAAGGTGCCAACATGCCAATAGAGTTTGATTTATGTGATAAAATTGTGATAGGTAAAATATTAAATTTTCTTTCATAAACTGTAATTCTCAGGAAGATAATTTAAAGTTTGTTGTTAAAAGTAATTTGTTGAGAAAGTGAAAAAAATAAAAAAATAATAACTAGTGGTCTTATTCTCCACAAAATATAGAGCTTTTCTATAAATGATGTTAGGACAAGTAAACAGTTATATCTGAAAAACAAAACAAATTTGGATGTATATCTCACATGCATGAGATAAAAAGCAAGCATAGCTAATATTCAGATATTAAAAATGAAGCATAAAAATACTAGGCAAAAGTATTGGGAAATTACTTTATAAATATGTAGTGGCATCGAAAAGGAATCTATAGGAAAATTTGGAACCACTGAGGAGGGATAGCTGAAAAGACAAAGGTGAGGGGGGCAGAATAAGACAGACACAACCATGGAGTTGAGAGGTGCTATGTTCCAAAAGGTGGAACTCATTATACCTTCGGCCAGTAATCAAGCAGCTGGTCTTTATTACGGTTGGTATTAGCTTCTACGGCTTGGTTAGAATGTTCTGGAAAAGGAGCAGACACTGTCCAAAAGGCTAGAAGAATCTAAGTTCTAGACTATGTTGATAGATGACAAGAAAGGACTGTAACCTTACATTGATGTCAGGGGTTGGCTACTAATCCTTAAGGAGGAGTTCACACTAGCAAAATGGGCTATGCCATTAACTGGATAAAGAACTTGAAGGACGTTAGTGGTAGCTTCACACAAAGGGTGACTCGTTACTAAGTACTGAAGTAATATACTAGGTTGAATGATTCTGGCTTAGGTTTTGGATGGATCAGAGGAATCACATGGGGTTGTGGATATTTAGTCCCATGTGTGCTGGAAACAAATGCAGAGACAGGAATGAAAGATCTGGTGTTTCAAAATACTGAAAGTATATAAACTGATACTGAGCAAGAGGCCTGGTGTTGATTGAGACCTGAAGCCAACAGTGACATTACCAATCAAGTGTAATGAACATTTGAATGTATGGAGAAATCTAGACAGATGTAAATGTTTTTTTAATTGTTTGCAAGAGCAGGGTTGTTTTTTTTTTTAGTTTTTTTTTTGTATTTTAGGTACAAAATAATCCCCATCTCTTTATAGTTAAGTTCTCCTTGAGAATAGTACATTAAAAAAAAAGAGAGAGAACAAGAGATAAAGACTGAGAATGATTATAGCTCGTAATTTCTTTATCGGTTCATTTTTTCCCATTAGTTGCATACTTTTGGAATAAAAATTCTAATGTGCAATTGGTGGGTAATAAGAGTGCATCATGGAATTTGAAAGGCTCAAAACACAAATAATATAAAATTTATATTAACAGTTGATTTTGCTCTGGAAATACGATTTTTGACAGAACGTTGGTCACCTTGGTCATTTACTTTCCTTGCTACTTTCCCTGATGGGTGGAAAAGAAAAGAGACTGCAACAAGGAAAATAATGTCTAAAACATTTGATTTTAAGCATTCAGTCAGAACAATCTGAAAGCTGAGAATTATTCCGAATTGTTTTTCTTAACCTCCTGTTTTTGGAGGTTATTTCTTGCAAGCCTGAGTCTGCTGGTGGTGATGGTCCTTCCCACCGTTCCTGCCTTTACTAATGTTGGTGTCAAGAAGCTTAGAAAGCTTTTAATCACTCAAGCTGAGCAGCTGACCAAGTATAATGGTTATTTTCCTCAAAAATATTTCTACTAACTCAATATTACATTATACTAATATTTTAACTTTAAATTTCATGTTTACATTTCCTTTATTATCAATCTGTGAAAATTCTTAAGATGCAGGGAGGCAAATTCCAGTGAATACATTGGAACAAAGCAGTCAATTGAGTTAAGCATGGAACCTAAGAAGAGACCGTGAATTAAAAGGTATCATGTTTAATATGGGGGAAATAGCTTATTTTAACTACAGAAATTAATTTATAATTTATATTAATTATTTTATTTACTTTGATGTATTTAGTATTTTAACATAAGCACCTCCTTGAATGCTTTACTGTATGTCCCCTAGCCATAACACCGTGGGATTGCTTTCTTTTTGATAACTGCCTAGATTAGTACCAAAATATGAATTTTAAGAGTGTGTGCCTGAGGGGTGGTTGTTGAATCTGGCGTATCTTTGAACCATGAGCTATTTTGCTAATTGGTTGGCTTAAGTGCAATTGTGAAAACAGGAATTTGGAGGTAGTTTAAGGGCAGCATTAGGATATTAGGTAACCAGGGCTTGGGGAGAGATTTTATGGTCCAGGGATGAATTTCACCTCTGGAATACTCTTGAGTTTTGAGTAGAGCCATGGTACTGCCAAATTCACTTTCACATCCATGTGTCAAGGAACCACTGGGCTCTCGTCATGTGAAGTCACATTTCAAGTAATGCCTTTGTTTCTGACTTGGATATCACTAGTATTCTGTATACCAATGTTATATTAATAATTCAGGTCTAACCCATTTTTGGTAGCACATTTTTCCTTCCTGTACTTTTAGAGATTTTGAAGGGTTATTAAAGTGATTGAATGTCTAATCTTCACACTTGACAGCATGTCTTAATGTATAAATTATACCTGGTAAAATATTTGTGTAGTCATTATGAAATGTTACATTATTTCTTTAACACTTTTTCAAAGAATAATTATTTTAAGATAATTCATTAGTTTTGAACTATTCTTAGACTTACTATACAACTAGTAATACCACCAATGCACAATTGCTAGAGTGGTTTTCTTTAGTTCTTTTCCTAAGAGTTCACATTTCCATTTGTGGCATCCCAGTGAGCTGAGAAAAAGAGTATCCAAATGTAGTTTTGATATGTTAAGGTGGCCAAAGATGGATATTGGTCCCTATTTTATTAAATTTAAAAAATTTAGTCAATAATGCTTTAAGATTTTAATAATTTCCAAGTAACCAGTTATCATCTGCCAATCATAATTTGCGTCCAGCACATTACTTTTGAATTGACACGTTCTCAAAATGGAAAACAAAAACAAACAAACAAAAAACCCGAAAAACCTCACTAGTCCAGGACAAATGTTTTAAAGGATTTTATAGAGTAGAACTAGTTTCATAAATAGAAACTAATTCCCATGCCTGTAAACTTTGATTAATTTCATCTTCAAGACTGGTTTAACAGCATTTGGATAAAAAGGCTACACTTACTTGTACCTCTTGTTCACACACTTGCGTTACTTCAGTGTTTTCATGAAGTAATTTATGGTCATGAGGATAAGTTTAGCAGTTTGCATAAAATATTTATATACATTACTATTTTCATTATATCCCAATAATACAAATACACAAAATAAGGTAGTTGATTGGCTTAGAATTTTATATTCAGAACTGAAGTTGTAATTTCTTATATCTTTGACCACTTTCAGGATTTAATTATTTAAATTAAACATCATGGGGGAAATATTTATTTCTTTAGAGCAGTTATTTGTTTTTATTGGTTTAGAAATTAACTAGTAATAGGGGGGCAAGTATTTTGATGAAATAACTAAATCAGGTAATAACAGTATTCTTAACAGTTGATAGAAACCAAGTGCTCCACTTAAAATTACCAGTATTATAAGTAATATGCAGAAGTAATTCTATAATATGTGGAAAAACTTTGATTCTGAAAATGTAAGAAAAGGGGAAAAGGTAATTCAAAGTTATTTTTTAAATAACCTTTTAGGATGTTACTTATTTTTAGCTTTTATAATAACAATATAGTAATTGGGTACTTTTTTATTAAATTTAGACAGAGAAATGTAAATACCATATGATTTCACTTATCTGTGGAATCAAAAAAAAAAAACAAATGAACAAACAAAACAAAATAAAATTCATAGATACAGAGAAAAAATTGATGGTTGCCAATTGGGAGGGGGACATCAGGAGAGTGAGTAAAAAACAGTGAAGGTACTAAGATGTATAAATTACCAGTTATAAAAACAGTCATGGGCATATAAAGTACAACATAAGGACTATAGTTAATAATTGTAATGGTATCAGATGCCTATTAGACATAGGGGGGTGATCACTGTAAGTTACATAAATGTCTAATCACTATGTTGTACACATGAAACATGTAATATTGCATGTCAGTGGTATATGAAGAAAAAAAATCGAATTAACAAAATATTCAGATAAACCCTAAGCAACCACTCCTCTTTTTTTTTTAAATCTCCTATTGCATTTTATTATTGCTAACTTTTATTTCTTATATAATAAAACAGTTGTCTTCCTTATAATATTGTTTGAATTTCACACACATTTATATATCTTCCCAGTGGGTAAATTTTCCATTATTTATTTATTTATTTTGCATATTTTACTGAGTGTGCTATTACAGTTGTCCCATTTCCCCCCTTTATCCCCTGCACCCTGCACCCCATCCCATCATCCTCATGCCTCTTAGTCCATGTCCATGGGCTGCACACACCAGTTCTTTGGCTTCTTAATTTCCCGCAGTACTCCCAGCCTCCCCCATCCACCTTTTTTTTTTGTCAACATTTTCCTGCCAACACTTTCCCCATCCCCACCCTCAATCCTTCCCCCATTTGGCTTTGTCTGTGGGTCCTTTATGCATGTTCCTTGATGACCCTTTCCCTCCTTTTCCCCTGTCATCCCCCACCCTCCTCCCCTGTGGTTACTGTCATTTTGTTTTTTATTTCAGTGTTATATTTTGGTTATTACATTGGTTATATTTTGCTTGCTTGTTTATTTTGTTGATTAGGTTCTACTTAAAGGTGAGATCAGAAATGCGGTAAATTTTTTAAAAAATCCTTTAAAAGAAACTTGGCCACTGTATTTTGCTACAAATACAGTCTTGTGTCTTTTCCACAAGTTTGTTAACCTACTCATCTGTGTTATCTGTATCATATTCCTGTATCACAGTGTTGTTTACTTCACAGAATTTGGTATCTGTCTTCTTCTATGTTTGCTGTTTCTGTGAGGTATAAATGTCTTTATTTTTTCCTTTCCTAAATGACACAGACTGCTAAAATATAA
Organism: Mormoops blainvillei; assembly: GCA_004026545.1. NCBI lineage: Eukaryota > Metazoa > Chordata > Mammalia > Chiroptera > Mormoopidae > Mormoops > Mormoops blainvillei. The sequence continues at coordinate 54,217 of PVJD01009855.1, forward strand.
AAGATTGAATTCACAGCATATTTGATGAGACAAGTAAACATCAGAAACAATCAAGTAATGCAATTTCATAAAACATACTAATTGGTCTTAGAAAACATCTTTATAAATGTCATTATGTAATACAGCATTCATTTTAAAATCAAGGAAATTCAGCATATCTCCATTTGGAATTTTACAGAACTCTTCTCCTGAATGATTTGGGCATAAGTAATTGCGTAGACAATTGAAAGTACAAGACCTTAGACCAGGACAACCTTGGGAGATGGAAAAAGTACCAAGAAGGAGGGAGATAACAAAGTTTAGATTAACTTGATTTGTCTGGGGGCAGACAAAAATTCCTTCCAACATACTGAGCTTGCTTTTTTCTAATTTTATTTTGAGGTTCACAGTAGCATCTTTATTTTGCAGACCATGAGCGTTTTTAATAGGCGTTCAGGAGACGGGATTCGTGGTGCATTTGCTCGTTCCCTCTCATGGTTTCCTTTCTCATTTTCCCTCTCTACCTAGAAACTTGGAGAATAGATGGTGAAGGAGCTTGAACTAAAGTAATTGTTCCCTACTGATCATGTTAAAGACCTACACGCCCAATAATTTATTGATATGCAGATAATGAAGTAATTTATAAGCTATTTAATTAGATTTAGTGTATTTAAATTTGAAGATTTCAGACATTTTAAGGTAACTTTCAAAGCACAATATTTGGTATAACAGGTCTATTCCATTCTTTAAATTGTCTCATACCTAATATAAGAAACATTCTTTTGATTACATGATCATGTGTGTATAATATGATTGAGTGATAGTAGATAAGCACTTTAAAAATTCTTGATTATGTTGAATTTATATCTTAGTGTCACTGAAGATAAGGTATACACACACGCACACATATATGGTGTCAATAAAAAAGAATACAGTCAAATGATGTTAATCCAAGAACAAGATGACAGTACCAAATATTTAGCAATGTCCCACAAGATTATTGAAAATGTATTACCTGTTTTTTTTTGTGTTTTCATTTTCTTAAAATATATTGCCAATAAATAGGAGAAAACCCTACATATCTGAAACTAAGAATTTCTGAAAAGTGGAATTATGGTATAGAGCTCTATTTTAAAATGACATCACATATTTCATCACTCAGTTAGTAAATGTTCCAAAATATTTTTCCAGAAGTCTTTTCAACTAATTTTCACATACACACACTCAAAAAAAGTCATGAATTGGAAAGATACAGTTAGAGAATGAGCTAAACTTGTCTGATAGATAAAAATAGTAAATTCAGCCTGAAAATACCCCTTTATACATAAAACACATGAATAAAAATATTTTATGTAAGTAGCGTCTTTTCAAACAGTTTTCATTGAGAATGTGAGAATTGATTTGCAATAGGCCTTGTGACAATATCATATTCCTGGGCTTGGTTTTTGAATATGTGTGTGTGTGTGTCAAACTTAAGAAAAAAATTTTTTAAATTTCTTTTTTAGTGAACATCGTATGCATATCTTGGTTTAGCCAGACTGAGTTTGCTGTCAGAATTCACTGACCCAGTTCGAGCTGTATGACCAGAAACAATCCTGTGAAATCATAACTGATCTTCCTGTTTTCTGTCACTTTTTCAAATTTTATTTTTTCATTTTTATTTAAAATTTCCTCCCTATCCCATATCCTCCCTGTAAACTGATGCTTTTTTATAGCTTTCATGGTGTAGGCTATTGGAAAGTTGAATCAGTAACCACACACCCCATTCTCACTGTTTGATATATTCTGTTTAAATATATGGGACTTTGGGAGTGTTAACTTTTTAAATATTTATTTATTTTGAAGTTCATTCTTCAGTGATGTTTTTTCAAAGGCTCAAAAGATATTTTAATATTTTATTTATTTATTTTTAGAGAGAGGAGAAGGGCGGGAGAAAGAGAAATGTCAATGTGTGGTTGTGTCTCATGCACTCCCAACTGGGGACCTGGCCCATAACCCAGGCATGTGCCCTGATGGGGAATGGAACCGGTGACCCTTTGGTTAGGAGGCCAGTGCTCAATTCACTGAAACACACCAGCCAGGGCAAAAGATACTTTAATATAATATAAACCTGGTGAGTTTTTCAAATTTAGTTACTCTGAGTCAATTGACCCAATTTAATTTATAGACCAAGTTGACAAAAGAACACTGAAGAGAGAAAGGAGATGGGCTTTATGGTAGCCATTAGGGGATAAAACATGAACATAAACATGGAGCTTTAATGATCAGCCTTCAGTTGTGAAGAACCAAAACTAACTCAGTGGATCACTTCATCTACAAACTCTTATTTTCTGCATGCCAAGTAGTGGATATTCCCCATTTGTTCGTTGAATTATTCTCTCTCAATTATTCTTCACAAAGAAGAGGTAGAAACAGATATTATTTAAAAAAAATGAGGTTTGATACAAGTAAAATTGTGCTCTCTTCTAAATCTTTTTTGAAGAAACTTCATGCCTGCCTACACAATTTGATTACTTAAACTTTAACGGTTTCTTCGAAGCTTTCAAAACTAAAGACTTATTTTGTATTTTCTCTGAAGGAACTATATTTCAAAAGAAATAAATTTCTAATAAATACATTAAGTAATAATTCATTTATTAATTAAAGTAGAGTTAATGATCAGTCTCAGATTCTGGTTTGTATTCTGTTTCCAAGATTACTGTATGGAACTGAGGGACTAAAGGCCAAAACAAAGCAACAAATTAAATTGTCCTTTGAAACTCTTTCAAGAATAAATGACAGATTTTTTTTTTTTGGTAATTTTTTCCTACTGCACTAAGATCTCTAGAATAGCAAGCATTTTCTGCAATATTTCTTTCGTGTTGTTGATTTAAAACACTGTTTCTTTCAAACTACTAGCCTATTATATTATAATGACATTATCATAGAGTTAGACTTAGTTTTTCCATAAGACAATTAAGTAATATAAACATATAAACAATATAATAGCTATAGAAACTGTGATAGCTTTAATTATTATATTGATGAATTTAATCATCATAATATGTTTGCATAGACCTATTTTGGAGAGCAATAATCTGCCTATGTATTTGAGGTTGGGGAATAGTCTCCTTTCTCTTCCTTTTCTGTGGTTGGAGAGAGATTTATTTTAATTTTTTACCTTAGGATCATGAGTGAGTTGAAAAGTTCATAGTTTAAGAGCATGGGCTTAGTCACTGGAGGGGTTTAAAGCTTTGCAATCATAGCAACAAGGGGCTAGTATAACACCTTAAACTTTAGTTTTTTTGTGTGTGAAAGAGATAATAACATCCTCTCAGTGAGGTGTCATAAGGATTAAATATGTGTAAATCCCATAAGAGCATGCAGGACAAATAGCAGGTGCCCAATGAAACATAGCATTACTTCTGAAATGAAAGAAAAATATTACTAATTCATTAATGGTTTATTTTATTCCCAGTACAAGGGAAAACCACAATATTGGGGGGGGGGGCAAAAAAACAATTTATTTATAAAAGATTGTCTATTGTTACATGTTTCAACTTCAGTCACCTTCAAAGTACTCTCCATTTGATGCAATATACCTATCAAGTCTTTTTTTCCACTGCTCAAAACAGTTATTGAACTCGTCGATTTTGATGCCTTTTAGTGCTTTTTCTGTTTTTTATTCACCTCTTCCACATCAGTAAAACGTTTTCCTCTGAGGACATTTTTTATCTGGGGAAACAAAAAAATATTGCTCAGGGTGAGATTGGATGAATAAGGAATGTGGGGCATGGGGTCTTGCTGTTTTGGTCAAAAACTGCTGAACACTCAGTGCAGTGTGGGCAGGTGCATTCATAAATCACCCATCATGAAATGGACACACACATTGAAAAAGTGTTCAGAAAAAAAAATCACTGAAGCTGAATGCAGCCCCTCACAATAACACCAGCTGGTATGCTGATACAAATGGGTCCCTAAAACACTCATCTACCATGGGAAGTCTGTACTAAAGAGGCCCACCCTCCAGAAGATAATTTGTTTTCTGTGAGGGTCGCCACTCCTATATTGACCATTGTATTGTATAGTTTGGGGCTTGATTGAAAACAGAATGATTTGAGACATTTAACTGTGTTGGTTTGAAATTACTTAACTCTCGCCTGGAAGTGGTTTCTGCAGACCTTGTGCAAAATAATTGTTGATAAGACACAATACTAGGTGATGCTTAGGAACCTGAAGTTGCTCAAGGTGCTTGCTTCTCTAACATGGGAGCTCCCACTAGCAACCCAATGGACTTTTAACTACTTGTGACTTACAGGCTGGTCCTTAAGGCTGATGTAATGTGTGACATCTGAATAATGTACTGGTTAGGCTATTACCAAATTAGCTCCCCAAATCTGACTTCCAAAGAGCATGACTCTTTTATGATGAGGCATTGGAATTTTATTTTCTATGGTTTCAAAACATGCCCTAGCACTGTTGTCTTATGAGAAAAAGTTAATTTTCTTGTGATAGGCAAACTAATAATAATGATAATAATAATAAACTATATATAATGTGCAATGTATAATATATAATAAAATAATAACATTTATGTCACAAATACTTAAGTGCCACCACCAATAAGCTTTAGTTGCATATTGAATAGCTTTCAGATATGATAATTAT
>PVJD01009856.1:0-58854 GCA_004026545.1 Mormoops blainvillei
TTGGGTGGGGCAGAGTCTCAGGGAATCACCAGGGAGGGGTAAGCAGTGTGAGCAAGGTTGATGGAGTCTCAGATATGTTGTCCACTGTGCTCTGTGGCTCTGGAGGGAGGGCTCCAGAGAGGAGAAATGGCCTCAGCCAGAGGTTCTGTCTTGGAGAAAGCTGACCTCCAGCTCTTGCCCTGATGCCACACACCATTTCCTCCCTGTATGCCACTGGTGCCTTTCAGGCTGCTGTGCCAGTACTGGAGCTCAGCAGAGGAGTGAGTCTGGTAAGTCCGTGTGTGGGCCCTTTAAGAGGAATTGCCTATGAATTCAGCATTTTGTTCCACTGACTCAATCTCCACTAGTTTTTATAGCCAGAAGCCATGGGGACTTATAGTTCTGGCACTGGAGCCCTGGGTTGGGGAGACTGGTGTGGGGCTGGGACCCTCACTCCTGAGATATCCGTTCTGATTTTTATGTGCCACACTTGGGTGTGGGACCAGCCCATTCAGCTTCTCCCTATCTCCGCGTTGCTGCATCTCTGCATCTCCTACCAGTCTGAGTGGATGTGGTTTCCTCTTTAATTCCATGGTTGCCGGACCTCCATTCAACTTAATTTCTGACAGTTCTGAGTGATGGTTGTTCTATATTTTAGTTAAAATTTTGATGTTGTTGTGCAAGAATGTGAGCTGTGTTTACCTGGACCGCCATCTTGGAGATCTCTTAGGCCATTCTTTATTAGCTTCAGTTTGGAGAAATTTCACACTATGGCAGTAGCATCCAAGCTTCCATAGCTAGTCGACTGTCACACTAAGATTTAACCCTCTGTCTGTAGTCCGGTTCCAGGTTCCCGGCAGTAAAAAATGAGCAGAGCAAAGACAACGGGCCAGGTAGAGAAGGTCACCAGGGTGGAAAGCCCCCGTGCCTAGCAACGGACAAAACTCGGGAAACAAGGACCTCCCTCCTTGGGTAACCTTTCTTCCCCTAGCAAATCCACTCAGTGTTCTTTAAGCTTTCCTCAGGTCTTGAACTCAGGGTGGGGAGTTTTCAAATTAGCCAGCACAGCCAACTCTTTTGGGAAGGTGTCACCATTTGATGGGATTTTAAAAAGACTAAATTCCCAGTCTTTTCACTTTTTCTTATTTTGTGGACAAAAAGTGACCTACCTGACTGGTAAGTTGAGCTCCTTTCTTGCTTTTCATTTTGTAATCAGGGAAGCTTTCGGGACTGTTCTCCCTCATCCAGCACGGGGCCTGCCTCTGTGGGATGGATGGCCTATGTCTGCCCATCTTAGCCATTCAGTCAGATTTAGATACAGACTCCAAGGTAAGGTACCAGGAAGCCCTGCATCTGCATATCAAAGTCATGTTCTATAACCTAGGTGTCTTTTTCTATCATACTTTTCTGCCCATATCTCATTTGCTTCAAAAATCTGAGGAAAATGGGTTTTGTTATTGTGCCTGAGCTAGCACAATGAATCAGGTTGTCAAATTAGATGCATAAAATCAGACAGTTTACCTAGTGTCAAATTTTACCAGTAGTTTCAAGGATACAAGCAACAGCATAGACAAAAAAGGGAGAAGTGTAGACCTTCTATGTCGCTCCTTATGTCTTTCTTTGCTGTATCAGGTACCCATTCCAACCAGAGTATTAGATGAAGTTTGTAGAAGTGTTTGCAGATCACCTCATCTAGCAGGGATTTTTAGGTTATGAATAATCTGTATTTTATAGCCAGGTTATTATTGGTCTTATGTACATTTTAAAGAGAACTGTGCTTCAAAAATGCAAGACTCTAGGTTTGTCTACTATAAACAAACCAAATCAGGGACATCCTGATAAAATAATTCTGTAGATAAGAACTCTATTAAGGGCATTAGTTTATTTGCCAGGAAGTACTTTATCAGCATGTTTACTAGAAGGACAGTACAGGCCTCATCCCTAGGCATGTCTTCTTCTTCTTTTTTTAAAAATTGATTTTAGTGAGAGAGAAAGAAGAAGGGAAAAAGAGTGAGAGAAACATCAATCTGTTGTTCCACTTATTTATGCATTCATTGGTTGCTTCTCGTATGTGCTCTGACCGGGGATCGAACCCACAACATTGGCATATTGGGGTGATGCTCTAAGCAACTGAGCTACCTGGCCAAGGCTGGGTTGTGCATGACTCTTAATCTTGATAATCAAGAAGAGAGAAAGAGATAGAGAGGTAGGTAGATAGATAGGAAGAAAGAAAAGAAAGAAAGAGAGAAAGAAAGAGAGAAAGAAAAGGAAGGAAGGAGGGAAGGAAGAAAGGGAGGGAGGGAGGGAGGAAGGACACAAGCCACCACTTTAACACCTTCTTGCATGAAACCACTAAATTATTCAGATTGAGATAGGGAATATAAGAGGGGAAGTAGACATAGTGAACTTCTGGCATTAAGCCAAATAACTACTTTCGCTTGTTATTAGTAGAAGTATTATTTAAAAAACCAAAAAAACAAAAAGCCTCTTGTCATGGGTCAGGGAACCTAGCCAGACTGCGTAGAAAAACTTAGGAGTAAGTGAAAGGAGATAGAATGGCCAGCCGGAGGGTGAGGTGGTGAGTTTGAGCATCGCAGTAAAGACAATGGGAAGGAAGGCACGAAACCCAAAGGTATTTTAAAGAAGGAAATGGCAGAAACTGGAAACTTTAAGGGTAGAATAAATGTAAGAGCAAAAGGTTTACATACAGCTTACAGTATAGGAGGTAAAACTGAAAGTAGAAAAATGAAAGGGCATATTTGCAGAGTAGTTCAAAGTTGTGGAAAAAAAGAAAATCTGAATGTAATTGATGAATAAGAAGATGTGACAGTCATTTAAAAGGAAGTAGGCCAGATGTATTGGAAAAAAGCAGGAGGAGGGAATATGTGAGAATTTGGGAATTATAAAAATCTAATAGTGGATACATTCAGTTAGCAAAGATGTATTGAACATAATACTGGGTTATCTCTTGGTATGGGGGATATAGATGTGAATAAAAGAGTTACAAAACAAACAAATCCCTGCCCTTCATTATTCAATTCCTGTTGCCCCTCTAATCTAATCTCTTATCACTCTCAGACTCTGACCTCAATGGTACAACCATATTCTGAATTTCATTGCCCTAGAATGTACCTCCAACCTCACCCCTCACCAAGAGAAATCATGCCAGGAGGTGTTTCTCCTTGAATACTTTTACCCTCTGTAGCACCTGTGTCAGAGCTCTGACCATATTCCATCCTCACCCAACCAGTACCTACCAGTCTGATTTCCAGCTGCCAATGTAATGGACAAAGAAATCCCCAGGGGCTTCCCTTCACTGGAGAAGCTCACTTTGCCCACCCCTGTGGCCGTCAAGAAGTGGTGGGGTATTAAGGCCTGCTGGGAAAAACCCTCAATCAGTGCTGGCAGTAGTGAGTGTATAGATACTCCACTTCCCTTACCCCTGACGTTAGGTATCTCTGAGGGGTGTCTCCTATCCTAAAGAAGTTCCCCAGCAGGGTTTAGGATCCAGTCCCCACAGTGGTACCTGGCTTACTAAGTACCCTTCATTAGCCACTTTTTCTTAGTTAAAATTACTGTAGGCAAGCATAACTGTATACACCCTTTCCTATCCAAAATATCACTTACTGAATGCATTTAGCTGTGGGACTAGAGTTAGAGTTGCTCCTTTTTGATTTGAAAAGAAAAAGCTAAGAATTGAAGCCAGTAAAAAGCTATTGTCATCAATTATTGGGTAATATGAAAATAGGTTGAGAAATCTTGGCAGTTTCTATTAGAAATGTGGCCCTGTAGGCATGACACTACCCTGGTTACTAATTGGCATTTGGCCTTCACTTTGAAAGTTTCAGGGCTAGAATAGCAACAGCAGTGATGTCAAGGGGGTCAAGCAGACATGACATGACACTACTCATGTCAAGATGAGTAATGAAACTACTTGGTTCCTCTAGTGTGATCACACTCATCTGGGTTGTGTTAAGACTTTGAATGCTGCTGGAGGAGCTGATGAATCTGACAGGGGTAGAAATTCTTATGGGGAAATTAGGTGTATGAATGTCAGAGGCAAATGTCAGATTGTTTAGTTCTAATCCACTCCTTTTAATTTAAGGATTCTCAAAAGGTAGTTAACAATGTATACATGCTCCAGACATCTTGTTCTGCAAGTTTAATTTTGAGGATATAATCAAGATAGAATTTTATCGTTGGTAAAAAAGTTTATGGACATTTTTATGCATTCAATCTTGCTATGAATCATAGTCTTTATGGTTGTTTTGATATGACTTTAACATTATCAAATCACTATCTAAACTCTTCAGGACATAATAAACATACACTAAAATTGAAAATAAATTTGCTTGCCAGATATGCCTAGAGGAAATAAGTTACTAGATTTTATATTATGTAGAAATATCAGTTTTCCAGCCAATTTTATTCACTGATTCATTCAATCAGTCATTTATGCTGGACACTAGAAATTGAGCAGTGACTGAAATATACAGTATGAAAACACTTGCCTTCATGGAGAATAATTCTAGAGGAGAAATTGGCAGTTAAAACAAAGTTAAAGAAAATAATGTACATGGTGATAAGTGCTATGGAGAAAAATATATAAATCAAGGGAATGTGATAGGACATAGTAAAGTAAGTTTGGGGCTTGAATAGCATTGTAAATAAGGTGGTCAAGGAAACACTCACTGAGAAGATAATTGAGCAAAAACAGGAAGCAGAGAGACAGTGAGTCAAGCCAATATTTGCTGTAAGATCACATCAAGCAAATGTACTGAGAAACAGTGCATACAGTGTTATTTTCGATGGCCAGGACTCCATCACATGGCTATACCTAACAGCAAAGGCGACAAGGAAACGCTGTCTAAATCTGGGGGCAGAGGAAGGAAATGAGTTTTTCAGAAAAAAATATAGCCTCTGCCACAGGGACCAAAGGAGAAACAGGGACGTGAGTTAGGAAGTTGTTGTTTTTGTCTAATAGAGAGATGATGACGGCCGGACTGCAGTGGTAGCAAGGATGTAGTGAGGATGGTGCACTGAAGAATATCCCTAGTTCTTCTTTTCTCTTTCCTTGGCAGAGGGGAGGCAATATTAACAGATGCGATATGAAATTAACATTCATCCCATCCCCCCAACTGATGCTTGAGACATTTCTTTCTCATTTCTTTTAACTGAGGCACTGACAAAAGCGTAGGTGGCATAAAGATAAATCATATAAATATTAAATATTTTTCCTTCAAAAATAAATGGAAACTAGTGTAAAATATGCTATTAAATATGTACATGTTGTTTTGAAAAAATTGTAATCATATGTTTGCAGTATAAATCTTTAACTTTAGAGATTGTATAGAATCATATATTTTCAGGGTTATAAAGGATCTTAAAGGTCAGTTTCTTTTCTGAATTGAAACCATTCATTTTATCCAAGATGTAAGGAAGGGTTTTTTAAAAATAATCAGTATGTTATTGATTCTTCTTTCTTACTCTTTCATTTTATGAGGATTTAGACATGCCTTTTTAGTGTGAATATGCATTTCTTCAATTTTCAATATCATTATAAGCTGGACAATGTGCTATTGATTTGTTCAAGTGATTTTAAACCTCTGGAAAAGTAGCTTTTAATCCAATAAATTCTGTAGTAATTAAATTAGATCAGATAAAGGGATTGATTTGTATTACGCATGATGTTAAAATTGTGACTCTCCATACTCTATTTCAGTATGTCTCAACCTTTTTTTCATTATTCTCCCAGGTTACCTCCCAAGACATTTTTTTCCTTATCCCATGGTGTTTATTGCTACTACAGATACATTCTATATCTCTTTATGACTTGCAGCCCTTGGGAGATCAAAAAACCATTGTAATATCTAAGATTTTTGCTCCCTCCCCATGGACCCATTTTTACCCCCTGGATGTGCTGTTGACCTAGTTGAGGTTGCACGCATGTCCTCTTTGATTAATAATAATAGTTTATTCATCAAACACCTAACAAAATGTGTAAGTACAGAATCTAGGGTCAGGATCTTTGGGTTAATATTCTAGCTCAGCTATTTAACAAATGTGTGATCACAAAAGATTAACTAAATATTCCTCAGTTTTCTAAATTAAAAATAAAACTAATAGCACCTAAATTTGTTAAAGTAACACTGACTGTTTAACAAAATCTCTGAATACATGATGTTTCAAATATGAAAGAGTGTATTTCTCACTAAAGTGAATCCCAAATGGAGTTTTTCCTGGGTGCCAAGTTAACTTTATGACAGGGGTTACCTCCTTCCAACATGGCTCCACTCACTGTATGCCCAGACATAGCTTCCAAGATTACCTTGAAGTTGATTTCAAGCCATGAATTACAACAAGATAATTGAGAATTGCCCATGAAGTCTTTATGGACCAATGTGAAAATGGCTCATGTTACTTCTGTCCACATTCTGTGGACCAGAAATCATTCTCATAACCACACCTACCTGCAAAGGAGTCTGGGTCATATGTTCCACCTCTGTTTTCAAAGAAGAGATGAAGTCGATTAATGCTTTGCTATGGCAACTATTTTATAGCATTGTGGGAATTATGCTATTTGAAAGACATACAATGCTTAGAACAGTCTGGCACTGAAACTGGGTTTTTATAGGAATGTTTTAAGGGTGGGATATAGAAAATAAGTTTGAATGCCATCTTGTACAGATGAAGGAATTGAAATTTATAGAAATTAAGTAACTTGCTCAGTGTTACTAAGGTAGAATTTGAATGGTGCTCAATCAAAATGTAAAATCTACTTTTTTTTCCTCATTACACTGTGCTGTCTTTAATGAATTTAATTAGTTACTTTTGCTTTCTAAAAGGTACCCTCATTCTTTTATTTTCACTGAAAAATCAAGGATTACTCAATTAAGTGACATATTTAGACCATTTTATAAAGTGCTTTGATTATTCTAATAAAGATAATGATGATAACTTTAATTCTTGAGTTTGTAATCACTGTAGGTAGAGTATTTAATAATATGACAACTGTAGAAAGTATGTTTCAGAGAGATAATAAATAAAAATTAGTCATTTTAAAAATCAAGATAATACCAAACTAAGAAATAAATTTCTCCAAGAATATAGAAAATAATCTAACTGAAGTAAACAGATATTTAAAAATTCTTTGATCTTTTTAATAGTAGGAACAATATAGAACCCTATGAAAATAGTCAGCATTTTATCACTTTTCAATTTATTCACTGTGTCATAGAGATAATGTCTTAGTATACATTTATTTTTATTCATTATTTTTCTGTAGAAATTCTGTGAAGTGTAACAACAATTTTATAGCTGGTAACATTTTAGAAAAATTGTCATATACAAAAAACTATTAAATAACACATGAGAATACCAAAAAATTCTATACCTCTGCATCTAACACTCATCTATTCGTGTTTGCTTTTTCTCCTAGTTTTCTTCATGTATACATGTTTTTCATGTCAGTGATTATAGCATACTTACCAGTTTATAATCCTCTTGTTTCCTAATATAATTTTTTATTTCCATGGAGTCTTTAAAATGGTCATTTTAAAAATAATCATTTTATTTAATAACTTTTAAAATACCACATTATTTATTTATCATTTTTGTTTCCTTTTAAACTAATTTTTATCATATTTTTTCCATTATCATTTATCCTTCTTATACCCTCCCCCTCCCTTGATCACCACACTGTTGTCCATGTCCATGAGTCCTTTCTCCTTTTTGCTTGATTCTTCCACCCCCTAACTGCCACCCACCCCCAGAGCTATCAGCCTGCTCTCTATCTATAAGCCTGTGTCTATTTTGCTTGTTAGTTCAGTTTGTTCATTAGATTACACATATGAGTGAAATGATATGGAATTTGTCTTTCTCTGACTGGCTTATTTCACTTAGTATAATGCTCTCTAGGTCCATCCATGGTGTCACAAAGGGTAAAATTTTCTTTTTAAAGTAAGTAGCATTCCATTGTGTAAATGTCCCTTAGTTGTTTTAACCACTCATCTACTGGTGGACACTTGGGCTGCCTCCATAACTTGGTGATTGTAAATAAAGCTGCAATGAACATAGGGGTGCTTATATTCTTTCAAATTACTGTTTCGGGTTTCTTTGGATAAATTCCTAGAAGTGGAATTGCTAGACCAAAAGACAGTTCCCTTTTTAATTTTTTGAGGTATCTCCATACTGCTTTCTACAGTGGCTGCTCCAGTCTGCATTCCTCTTCCTCCACATCCTCACCAGCACTTGTTGTTTGTTGATTTATTGATGACAGCCATCCTGACAGATGTGAGGTGGTATCTCATTGTGGTTTTAATATGCATTTCTCTGGTAATTAATGACATTGATCATCTTTTCATATATCTATTGGTCATCTGTACGTCCTCTTTGAAGAAATGTCTATTCAGGTTCTTTGCCCATTTTTTAATTGGATTGTTTAGGGGGCTTTTTGGTGTTGACCTTATCAGAACATTCTCTTAGGTTGTTGTATCATTGGTTACATTTAACCAATACCAGTTTTTTTACTTCTCATTAGTAATTTGCTTGTGTAGACTTTCTTTTTAGCATTATTAGTAAACATAGGTTGAGAAGTTACTTTTAATTTGCATCATCAAGGCATTTTGGCTTAATTCCAGCTCTGTTCCTCCTGGGAATTTCTTCCTATCTTTAAAAAATTTTAATTTATGCTTCTGTCTTTTTTCAGCTGTAATTATCATTCATGGACTTTCTTGAGTGATCCTCTCCATTCTAGCTTTAAGTCAGTCTGTTCCCTTCCTAAATATCCTCCATCAAATTTAGCACTCTAATAAGATCCTGTTTTTGTCCTTATAGTACAAGACCATCTGGATTGAACTGTTTATGATTTCTTTGCTTATAAATTGATTACATTCTAGAATTTCATGATTCAATATTTTGTAGAGTTATATAGGTATAACATGCTGGATTACTGATAAAAGTAGTCCAGAAGATAAATGATGAGTGATGATGGCTGAGATAACTGTAAAAGATTTTTCACATTCCTTCAAATATAATGCACATAAAGAAATAAAAATTAATTTAATTTACATTTAATTAAATTTAAAAGTGTTTAAATTAATATTCTTAGGATGAGAAAAATCTAATGGGAATTACCACTATAGAGTTTTAAAAATTAAAGACATGGGACCTAACATCAGAACCTTAGTTTTTATCACAGCATAAAGATTTCATAAAGCACTGATCTTAAGGCTTTAAAAGTTTTATTATTACTTTCTGATATTGGTTTACTATTATTTACTCTTATTATTGTTATTATTAGTTTGACATAGTTAAAAATTTACTCTATGAAAAAATATGGTAGTTATAATGCCATTCACCAGCTATATCCAAGTCTTCATTTCCTGGGCACATGATAGGATTATGCTTTTGGCCTCCTTATTGACATGTTGGGGCTGTAAGAGTGAGTTAACCAGTAAGTTTTGAACAGAAGTAGCATACGTTGCTCAGGTTTCACTGGTAGTGAAAGATTCTCTGGAGTTCATTTTCTCTCTGATACCACAACTAGCCTTGTTGACCAAGTGGCTGCTCTGTCACCGACACTGGCCTCGATGCACATATAGAGCTAAGAAGAAAGAAACCATTTTTAATTTAAATCAACACTGTGACTTTGGGATTGTTTGTTACTGCGGCATAACCAATCATATTCTTTTCATTACAGGAAAGTCAGTTCTTGCTTGATTCAACTATATACCATTTGCTGATCTAATTAGTCCTAGTAGGAATTTATGCCAAATTATAAATGAAAGATTCTGATTTCAAATTATTTTTTTTCAGTTGTAATCTCAGTGGGAAAAGGTGGTTTGGTTAATTTACCCCAATGATTGATTCTCTGACAAGTTAATTTTATAGCTTCTTATTTTGTAATGTAGATTACATTGCTTTCATACATTTCAGAATTAATATGTGTCTTCTGCATAGTAATATTTCATTTGCAAAATAAATGTTGGATAAATTAATGACTGCACACCTGTTGCTTTATTTTTTAATTCTTTATTTGCTAAATGCCATTTATTTTTCAGTTTAATTGTGTAGATATCCACACATTTATCAGGAATTCTCTATAAACAAATCTCTAATTGATTCGTGTTTGAGAATATCCCAGGCATGTATTATTTTAGGGAGTATATTCTGACATATTATTCATAGGAAAATTTGTTTTGGCACCATGTTGCGGTGTGTACTCATTTGATATATCTGTGTAGTCCTTAAAACATTACATATAATTGGAATTTATATTAATACATTTTTATTTAAAATGCATTTGTGAGATCTTGCTTTTTAGGGCAACATTACTATGAATCATCCTTCATAGGATAATTATTTTATCCTTATTAATAATTAAGCTTTTATAAAAAACAGTGAAAAATCAGCATCATATTTACACCAGAATTAAACTTGTGATTGCATTGAAGTAATATATTCGTGAATCAGAGTTGTAGCTATAATAAATTTATCATTACAAAACATTTCCAATAATTTTTCCTGGATAAGAGCTGACAGTGGTAAAATAATATAATCTTTATTTTAAGATTTAAACATTTGATTCCAGAAATATAAAATCTAAGGTAGAGGCTATATTAGTTGAATGAAGGTTCTGTAACAAAGAACCTATAAACAAAAATTAATATCTTGTGAAGTTCGAAGGCTCTGTCCTGGGAATAAAAACCTGAAAGGAGTTGCCCACTGCCAAAAAGAGGTGAGTCAAGGCTGTGCCTGTGGATAGGGCCAAGTTTCTTTTCAAGAAGTTAAAGTTAAATCTTTTGGAAAACTTGGTATAAGTGTAGGGCTTCAGCCCTGGCTGTTGTGGCTCAGTAGACTGAGGGCCGGCCTGTGAACCGAAGGGTTGCCAGTTCGATTCCTGGTCAGGGCACATGCCTGGGTTGCAGACCAAGTCCCCAGTTGGAAGAGTATGAGAGGCAACCACATGCTGATGTTTCTCTCCCTGATGTTTCTTCTTCCTTTTCCCTCTCTATAAAAATAAATAAATAAATAAATAAATCTTAAAAAATAAAAAAAGAATAGGGCTTCAATATTTATGTCCCTCTCATCATACTTGCTGAATTGATAAAATGAAAATTAATAAGCGCAAGGGGAAAAACCCATATTAGTCTGGAATAATATGCCACAGACTTTTACTGTGTATATAAATATAACACATAGGCCCTTTAAAATACATTAATAAGCCCTAGTTTGTGTAGCTCAGTAAATTGAGCACCAGCCTGCGAACCAAAGGGTCACTGGTTTGATTCCCCAGTCAGGGCACATGCCTGGGTTGCGGACAAGGTCCCCAGTAGGGGATGCACAAGAGGCAAGCACACATTGATGTTTCTCTCTCTCTCTTTCTCCTTCCTTTCCCCTCTATCTAAAAATAAAATAAATAAAATCTTTAAAAAAATTCAAAATAAAATAAAATACAGCAATAAGAGTAACTTACTAACCTCCTTAATGAGAAAGGTGTCATGAAGTTAGTAAGACAAAAGAAAGAATAACTGTTGGCTGACTACCTAAGAGTGTGGAATAACAGGTGGGACCTAAAAGTAAGAATGGGCTGTGGCCTAAACAAGGACCAATCCTTTGGAACCCATTTTACTATCATGTATTTACAACACTTTAATCATAACCATCATTGCTGAGGGAATTCAAGACATTTTCAAAAAAACTGAAACAGAAGTACCCGTTCTTTAATCTGTCTAAAAAAAGGTTTCTCAAAAGTCTACCATACCATAATAAGAGGTTAAAAAGGTTGGAAAAGTTTACATGTAAAATGGCAGGTACTGAATGTTAAACAACCTAAACATTGGTTTAATATTCTATGACATTATTATAGTAATCAAAATGAGTGAAAATAAAACAAACTAAAGAGAAAACTTATTAATACTTATTAAAGATGAGGAAGTCATAAGAATACAGTAAAAGGCTGAACAAAATCTATGTAAGTGCTTATCTACAGGTACTATTTTAAACATTTTATATGTATAAGCTTATTTAATCATCACATTTCTATTTGTTGTTATTATTTCCATTTTAAAAACCAAGAAAAATCTCTACAAGAAACTCACTTTAATTATAAAGATACATGTATATTAAAAGTAAATGGATGTATAAAAACATACTATGCTAACACTAAAGAAAGCAGGAGTAGTTATATTAATTTCAGGCAGAACAGACTTCAAAATATAGAAAGTTATAAAGGATAAAACAGAATATTGCATATGATAAAGGAGTCAATTCTCCAAGAAGACATACAATTCTGAACATGCATTTGCCTAACAATAAAGCACCAAACTAGATAAGGAAAAATTAATAGACCTGCAAGGATAATTACATGAATTCACTATAATGATGGGAGACATTAATACCCATCAAAAACAGACATATTCAACAGGCAGCATATCAGTAAGGATATAGTTGAACTCAACAACACCATCAATCAACTGGATATAATTCACATCCATAAGTTATTTTATCCAACAACAGCACAATTCACATTTTTCTCAAGCTCACATGGAACATTCACCAAGATAGACTGCATTCTGGGTTATAAAACACATTTTACATTTAAAAGAATAGAAATTATACAATGTCCCCTCTTAGACTGCAATGGAATTAAACTGGAAATCAATAACAGAAAGACTTTTTGAAAATTCAAAAATACATGACTATTAAACAGTACACTTCTAAATAACTCATAAGTGAAAGAAGAAATCTCAAGAAAAATTAAAAAATAGTTTGAACTAAATCAAAATAAAAATACAACATCAGCTATAGTGACATCAAATAGATATTGCTAAGTTTAAAAAGCTAATGTGAAAAGGCTATATACTGTATGATTACAACAGTATGACATTCCAAAATGGCAAACTGATGGAGACAAAATAAAAAAAATCAGTGGGTGAAATGAACCAATCAACGTTTAATTGACTCAGTTGCTCATAATACATGCTACTTTCGACCTGTGAACATTGGACCTAGAGAAACAAATATACTGAACTTCAAAGGCTGGTAATTTCCCTCATACATGTACAGGCATTACTTGAAACAAAATATGTATTTTTCATTGCACTGTATCCATTAATTTACTGAAGTCTTCCCCAATATTACCTCTTTTATGTAAATGCCATATATATAAACCCATCTCAAATTGAGGATAATACTACCTCTATGCCTTCTTATTAATTTTGTAATAAGGATCTTTCATCTACAGTATTTGAATCATCTTATTTGATGTTCTAAATTCTTACCATAATAAAACACTATCATTCAG
The DNA here is from genome assembly GCA_004026545.1 of Mormoops blainvillei. Lineage (NCBI taxonomy): Eukaryota > Metazoa > Chordata > Mammalia > Chiroptera > Mormoopidae > Mormoops > Mormoops blainvillei. Next base: position 13,286 of record PVJD01009856.1, read on the forward strand.
AACTATACTATCCTTGAAATGGCTGCATTTTGAACTTTCTGTTTATATAAATCTCAACTTTATATAGCAGCTAACTTATGCAGGTTGGCAAATTATTGTTAATAATTACCAATGGATTTTTTAGAAAATTATTTTAATTATTTTATATCATTTCAAAATTTATCAGATTAATTCTTATTTTTTCTTCCAGTGTCTATCATAAGTTTACAGTATGGTGTATAAACATCGGGTTACAAAAAAAAAAAAAAAGACATATGAGGACTACATGTTTTATCCAGGGATATTTTATAAATATACATAAAAAAAGAGAACATATTGCCAAATAACAAATACTTTCTGTTGAACGTTTCAGAAGCACTTTTATTCAAGTTTGCTTAATGAGTAAAACTTGAGTGAACATCTGCTTAACTCTGTTTCATTTAAAACACAAATGGGTTTTTCTTTCCTTGGGAACATAACCATGTCTTTAAAATAATCTAAATACAACTGCATTGCAATGAGTTTATATTTCTTTCCTTCTTAAGCTGTATTTTTCTTTTTAATTCAAATTTGAAAAAATATGAGGTAATCATTAACATGGTTATGGGCTATTTTTTTTTTAAATATAACCAGGAGGTATAAAAATAGTTCATGCCACTGAAAGTTATTTACTGTGTTTATTTGTTACTGGTATCATCTATTAACACATAACAGATTAGAAATGTAATCTATAAGTAATTATAAATCTTGTTATATACAATTTTGTTTCATTTTCCATACACAGATATCCATACGGATGCTAAAATTACAGTCTGATACTTTATTTTCATTTCTTTTTTAGATATATAATATATATAGTAAATATCTTTCTCAGGGTCTAAGTGAGAAAACAGCATTCTAGTGTCTTTTCTGTGTAAAATTCATTTATTTGACTTATTCTGTGTTTATTAAAAATCTATTAAAAAAACTTTAATTACAGCCTCTTCTTTTTGACTTTGTCTGTTTGTCTTTTCCTTATACTATGTTATTTGATATTTTTGTACATTTTCTCAGTTAGCATACTCTGGCAGCATAAGTGGAGGTTGATTGTCTCATTGCCAGTTATACACAGATTTTCCTATCCTCACCGTAAGAGTCTGTGCTTGGCATGGTAAAGGCTCTAGGATCCAGGTAGGATTGGTTGATGATGGCAGGTAAATGACAGTGCCCAGGTAAAAGCAGCATTAAAAAGAAGTTCTGATTTTGATCTTCTTTTTCTTAAATAAGAGAGCATGTCTTAAAACAAAGCATTTTGCTGATTCCCAGACAGGAGGGGCTGTGGGGGAATGGGTGAAGAAGTAGGGGATTAAGAAGTGCAAATAGGTTGTTACAGAATAGCCATGGGGATGTAAAGTGCAGTATAGGAATTGGAGTATCCAAAGAACTTATAGGCATGACCCATGGACGTGAACAATGGGAGGGGGATTGCCTGAGGGACTGAGGGGGTGCTGGGTGGAAGGGGGTAAAGGGGAAAATTCAGGACAATTGTAATAGCATAATCAATGAAATATAATTTTAAAAAGCTCTAGAATTATTGTAGGGATCATTTTGTAATATTTATCAAATCACTATGAAATACACCTGAAACTAACACATTACTTGTCAATTAAAAAAATTAAGTTCTCCCTATATCTCTAAACTAGTGTCCAGTTATCAGTTTGTGATTCTGCTTTCTTAAAATAAAAGAGAAAATTATTGTTTTACACTTTATTATTTAAATAGAACAATTCTGTAGATTTAAACTGCTTAATTTGAACATCTTGGCTATAAACTGCCACTCTGTGAAAATATTCTAGTTTATTGAATATTAAACAGATATTGTTTACAAATTGTTTTATTTTGTTCTCCTGCTTCCCTTTTCATAGTTTCTTTCCTTGAACTACACGGATTATTTTTCTTCACCAACCTGTTTTTTTGAAACTACAGTTTACATTCAATATGATTTTGTATTAGTTTCAGCTGTACGATATAGTGGTTAGACAATCATATATTTTACCAAAGGTTCCCCCTGATATTTCCAGCACTAAGCTGGCACCATACATAATTATTACAATATTATTGACTATATTCCCTATGCTGTACTTTACATCCTGTGACTATTTCGTGACTACTAATTTGTACTTCTTAATCCCTTCGACCTTTTCACCCAACCCTCCTTCCCTCTGGTGACCATCAGTCTGTTCTCTGTGTCTATGAGTCTGTTTCAATCTACAAAGGTTATTTTAAACCTGAGTTTTCTCTTGGCCAGGTCACATCCTGACTAATTTTACTGGTTTTTCTATATATTGATATATGGAAACTTACGTAGATACTCAATTAAAATGTTATTCTATAGCATAATACAAGACTTATCATCCAGGAAACCCTGACTGAGATAGTTTTAGTCTTATTTTATGCTCATCGACCCTTTGGACTCTCTTGGATTGCATCCTGAGACCTGGCATTATTCTATATTCTGTATATTTACAGTGAGTTGAGGAGGTACTCCATTGTATCCTAGAAACAATAACTATATTGAATAACAGGGACCAAAAATAATTATTAATTTTACTTTGTTGTATACTGGCAGCACAAGTACACCAACAAATCTAAGTAAGCACAGAAAATACTATAACACAAAGATTTTATAAAGGTTAACATTGCTACAGTCATATAAGCATGTTTTCCCTGACTTTAGTGATGCCAGCTGTCTACATTCAAAGTGACATTTTAACTTCAATTCAATATTATATGAAATGCTAACTAAAAAGACAATAATAGTTATATAAAATTGAAATATGAATCATAATTAAAAATGAAAAAATTTAAGGATACTTTCATGTTACCTGCTGTAATTGTTATGAATTAACAAAATGGAATATTTGAATTTCTGTTTTGTTGAGTTATTTGAAAAAAATAAAATATATTTTACCATAATGTAAAGTTTTAAAAGATATTTTTACAGTTATTTTAACCTCTTTTTGTTTTGTTTTTTTTTGTAAATCTGAGAGAACTAAAAATTCGTGTTTCTATTCTTAAGTGGTGACTGTAGTGGGTTGACACTCACTTACCTCTCACCATCCAATCTTTCAGCACTGCAGAGTCTGGAAAGTTAGATGTCTACATTTCCCAGAACCTCATGAAGCTTGAGTTCTGGGTATAATTTGGGTTCTGCCACTTAGATCTGCTTGAGTGAATCTTAGAAGGTGGAAAGTATTCTTAGGCTATGCATTTGAGGTTTTTCTGATGATGAATACCTGGTGGAATTACTTACTATCTCTAGGGTAATATTCCTTACTATCTCTAGGGTAATGGTTTCTTTGACAGGGCTGTGTCCTCATCATATCATGCTCACCTCCTAATCATGACCAGCTTCCAGACTGTAGAAGATGCATTGACTCCCTGGGTTACCTGGTTCTGTGGCAAAGCCCTTGTAGTTGTTCTGTTAAATGCAGAAATCAACAAATGAACAAAGAAAAACAAACAAAAACTCAAAGACACAGATAAGAGGATGGTGGTCGGCTTAGGGCAGGGAGGTCAGGGAGGTAGAAAGAGTAAAGGGGGTCAAATATATGCTGATGAAAGATTTCACCCTGGGCGGTGGGCGCACAATGTAACATACAGATGATATATTACAGAATTATATACCTGCAACCTACATAATTTTATTAACCAATTTCACTCCAATAAATATAATTTTAAAATAAATACATGCAATTTAGCATTTGTTTTTTCAGACTTCGTGTGATTCTGACAGTCATTTAAGGTTTCATAATGTATTTTTTTCTACTTATGTTGTTACAGAGTATGTCCTCTTCACTTGAACCAATTGACATTTTTAACAATATTTTAAATTTTATTATTTCAACTATTAAGTATTTTATGAGAGAAACATATTCATATGGTAATATATACCAAAAAAGTAGAGATGATTCTATAGCAAACAGTAGAAATTTCCTGCCTCCACTGCCCCTACCTCTGTTCTAACCCCACAGCTAGAGACAGTCACTTATAAATATTTTGAAGTTTTATTCTTTTGCTGGTTACTTCATTGTCTGAAAAATGTGAGAATTGCAATAATCTTGATTTGCTCATGTCCCACATGTTCTATTGATTTCTGCTAGATTATATTTATACTCCTTCCTATCTCTTCTCCCCATAACCAGCCAATATAGTTATATCACCATTTTTATTCCCTTGTTATGTTTGTAACTTAAATAATATATCTATACTTTTATCCCCTGTCCATAAACTCTAGAAATAATATTGTGACTCCCCTCTTTGTAAGATAAGGATACTATCTCTACCCTCCTCGCCCATCACCACCCCAGCCCACCTCTTCCCTGATTTCTGCCTCTGCTATTACTCCTACCTCCCTTCTATATTTTTTCTGTAGTAATAACAACTATAGTAAATAGCACATTTTATTTCTCCTAAAACTTTCTGTTGAACTTCAAAGTGTTTTGAGCTTTCTTTAAACATATATTGATTTGATAATGGTGTTTTCTTTTTCCTCCTATCAGATTGTTCGTGATTTTGTTAGCTCTTGTCATGGTCATTTAATGCCTGACCTTTCAAATCAGAGGTTCCATTTTCATTTGTTCTCATACTGAAATCCCTCTCTTGACTTGATTATTTGCTCTTCTCTTCATCTTTTCCTCTGCTATGTATTTGGTGAAGCACCAGGAACTACAAAGTATACCACAACATAACTAATTATATTTGGCCAAAAAAAGAGTAAGCAAATGCTCTATTTTGGGTTTCTAAATCCTAGTAGGTTTCCACTTTGTTTATTTAGTTTTCAGAAAGATAACTTCAGGGAAAAATACACACATCTTATTTTCTGTCCTGGCCAATAATTGAAAGTTTACAAGCCATAATTTTATGTTCACAGATTATTTCTTCAAAATATTTTACTGTGTACTTGTTTGTATTGAAGCTCATCAGCCAATTCTATGCTAATGCATAAAGTTGTATTTTTCCCACCTTATATCATTTAGCTTAGTATTCTTTCTCATAAGTGCTTAAGACAATTTGACACTTGATATTTCACTGGATTTTTTTCATCATTCCTCCAGATTATTTATAATCATCCATGATATTTCTCAGGCAATATTTATATATTTGTACATGAATTATATACATATTAGTATAACAAATATTAGAGTATAAAATCAGATAAAGGATATTCGTTTCTTATGGTATTAGCTTTCAAGCATGCCGAAGTCCCAGTATTTTCAGGTATGGAGGGAACAGAAAACTGGGAACAGATGGATTGAGAGTCAGGGACTTCCTCTCCCTCTGGAACTAGTCCCCTAGGAAGTGACAGTAATACAGATGACAGTGTTCAGTGTGGTTGTAATGTGGTGGCAAGTTTCTCTAGGGCAAGTGAGGATACTTGCAGATGGGGTGGTGCCTTCGTTGTAATTGTAGATGGTGTGAGTGATTGGCAGTTGACTAGAGATGTAAAGATGTGTGAGGATTAGGGAGAAAGAGGGTCAAGATATGGTCAGGCTGTCAAGAACCAGGAAGATGTTTCACCTTCTAAAGGGAGATAAATGACAATCAAGAAACAGCAACACAATTCTAATTGCACATTCTACCCATAGCATAGGTAAGAAAAGATGCAACACAGAGGTATCTTGGGAGTTTATCTAAACTAGTATTTATGAATATGTGACCTATCGTGATTCCCTGGAGTTCTATCTAAAGATTCAGATCTTTAGTTCTATTCCAGTTGTTAAGCCACAGATAGGATTCAGTAATCTGCATTGAACAACCTGGGAGAGTCTTAAAAAGAAAAAAAAAGATGTTATTTATTTATTTTTAGAGAGAAGGGAAGGGAGGGAGAGAGAGAAACATCAATGTGTGGTTGCCTCTCAAGTGCCCCCTACTGGGGGCCTAGCCAGCAACCCAGGCATGTGCCCTGACTGGAGAATCGGACCTGTGACCCTTTGGTTCACAGGCAGTGCTCAATCCATTCAGCTACACCAGCCAGGGCTGGGAGAGTCTTATGAATCTTAAAATTTGGGGACTTTCATCTCTAAGCAAACAAGATACTGAGTTTAGGACAGGACAATAAATTCCCCTTGATGCAAAGATTAAGGCCAGTCTTCCTAATTCACTGTCAACCCTGTAGGTGTGGGCAAAGGAGCGAAGTGTCTGTGCCTATGGTTTGAAAGCATTGATACTGTCCGTGGAGGGGAGCTGGGACAGGGTGGGGCGGAGAAGGCGTTACACGTTTGCTTTGTTTTCTATACCACTTGAAGATGTAAATAAAATATGAAAAGAAATTTTAGCTTGACCGTATTCTACTTTGTTTTCCATAAAAAGTACTTACAATTATATCAAGAGGTGCAGCTTCATCATCAATGTAAGACAATGTGTGTATGAACATATTAAACCTATTCCAGTTTATGAGGTCTAACTTCCCTTTGTAAACAATATGGACATGAAAATCTATTTTTTCTTTAATAAATATGAGAGCTAGACATCTTCAATTAGTCAAAAATAAATTTTAAGTGGAACGTTAAAATAAAGTAAGGTTTCACAGCTAAATGACTATCTGATGAATGAAAGCAAGCGTGCCAGTTGAATTAAGTCACTGGCGTATGCTCAGCCACATTGAGCTGTAGGGGCCCAGGAGATACTAAGAAATGTGATTTTGAATTCACCTGCAGACTTTTAGAAGGCAACTCATTATAAGAAACAGTTGATAGTGATATCATGCTGGTGGCACTTCAGCTTTCTGCTGGAGGTTGTAATCCAGTCTTTGCAAACCTGCAATTACTATTCCAATGTAATTCTAGGTTTTCATTGACTCTGGATATGTCTAAAAGGTATTGAGAAATAATACACAAACCAGGCATAGCAACCCAAAGATAAAAGCAAGCTTTGTTTCAATAGGATTCAATTTTGATCTTTCTAATAGTATCATGATATAAGAACATTTAGTATGATTGGCAGATTGTTTAGTTTTTTGATGTTTTTGTTATTGTTTTCATAGTTACAAAATCTGTTAGTCTTTCAAATAGAAAAATGTTTTATTCCATTATTATAAATGTATACATCATAGCTTAAGAACTGAAAACTAGTGGAATTTTTAAATTAAAATGTAATTATTTGCATCTAGTTATTCAAGGTAAATATTTTAAAACAGTTTTCTGTTAATAGCACATTGCATAAAAATGTGGATGCCATAAGTATTTGTATAATGGAAAGTCAAAATATACAATTTGTTAATTTTGAAAAAAATGTGATAGAGCTATCATTTCTACTCTGAAATGTATAGATAATATAACAAAGTTCAATTTTGTACATGAAAATACATTACACATAGTACCATTTTTTGGTGAAAGAAAATGACACTTCTCCCTTTTAAAAATCATTTCATCTTAATGTATTTCAGGAACTCTCTTAGGCACAGGGAATAGAGTTGTGAAGAACACGAAGGGCTTGCTCTTGTAGACTGTATTCAGATGGGGGAGATAGAATAAACAAGTCAGTAACAATTCCAGATTGATATGATGATGATTGAGATAACAGTTGTCACTGTGGTGATAATGATGGTGGGCTTTCATAGCTGTTGTAAAAATACATTCAATGTTATTGCATGTGATGTGCAACTAACAGAGAAGGATTTATGATAACTGAATCCAAATGTTAGAGTATGAATTCATTTTTCTCTTCATAGTCTCAAGTGGATCTCTATGATACCATGAAAGACTCAGAATTATTGCTCTTAAGTGGCATGGAAATATTAGATAGGTATCTTGTGAGTTAGTGAAATCAATCAGTAGGATGATACATTAGAAAAGTGCTGACTTTATTAAATGAGGAGGTAGTAACAGATTTTATAGTATTGACAATGCTGTCTTTCCCCTTTTTACCTCATTCCTCCACCCCTTTGCCAATGAGGGGTATTTTTGCTATTGCAGTTTTTGAGACAGCACAAGTGATTGCTTGGAATGGTCTCTCTGTTTTGTGGCTTCACGCTACTTCGCAGTGCTTATATCAGTATGTGTAACATTGAGCACATTCAGGGAGAGAAAATAATAATAAATTCAAGTTGTCAGCTACTGGCTATGAGAATAATCTGCAAAAGACAGTAAATTGACAGTGAGCTATAATGTAGCCTTAGATTTATATTTTAATCTGATAGATTATATACTATATTCCAAATATTGTTTTCAAACTCTCTGAAAAATAGAAAAACTAGGGTGGAAATAACTTCTAGGAACTTCTTTTATTTAAGTGGCTAAATCGTTTCATTTTTAGGGTTGGCCTCTCTCTGAATTCCGTTCTGGTGTTATAACCATGAAGAAAAGCAAAACATTTGAAACTGCTGGGAGGAAATTGGATTACTTCCCCAAGCCAGCATCTACCAAAAGAATAGAGCACAATTGCAAAATTATAAAATATAGAATTATAGATGATAGCATTTAAAATCATATACATTGCATAATATCATTAATATTTTAATAAACTTGCTGCCATAGAAAACATTTATTTATAACTTTTATTCCATAATATTTCATTTCTAAAAGAGGGAAGAATAAATACTTTAAGAACAAAAGTCTAGGAGACCATCATGACAGTTACAAACACTCAACTTGGGCAGAGGTCACTGCTCCCTCACGTGTTTGAAACACACCTTTCTTACCATTTCCAGGCCTTTTCTTTAACTGTCATTGAATCAGATGAAAAGCAAACAACAAACAGCAAGTCAACAAAATACAAAAATAAAAAAGCAAACCAGAACGGTCAGTGATTTCTTTGATCAGGTTTAGAAGAACGGAGGTAGAAAAAGTAAGCAGATTTTCCGTTAGAGAACCCCTTCATATCCACTAGAGATTTTTATATATATGTATTATTCTTTACTTGGCTGAGCCCTCTCAAATATCTCCAGTACACAGGCATACCTCGTTTTATTGGGCTTCGCTTTATTGCACTTCACAGGTTTTTTTTTTTGTTTGTTTGTTTTTTTAATAATCTGAAGGCGAGACCTTCCTCCAATAAAAAGATTACGACTCGCTGTATTGCGATACTTGCTTCATCCCAGTGATCTGGAACCGAACTCGTAATATCTCCGAGGTATGCCTGTTCACTCATTTTTTTCCTCCCTCCAAAAGTCTTATCTCAAAAATACAAACCTCTTTGAAATTAAGACTAATTCAGAGAGTCAGGGCAGCTTTCAGTTCATTCAGAAGGATCGCTTCTCTTCTAACATTGAAGGGTGTCGGCGTTCAATTCCTGGTGGAGATGGAGTCTGACAGTGTGCGATGTTGATCTTGCTTTCGTGGTTGGAGCTGTTACGGAGAGAGAAGAAACTTGAGCGAGGAGCTAGGTACATACAGCCCTAGGACAGAGGGGTCAGGGACAGAGAAATGCCAAGAAATGGGGAGGTGTCGTTCAGTAAATGTGAACGACTCGAAGGCAAATGAGAGCGATTATAACGTGTGCCTGGAACTGACCTTAGACAGAAGTACTCTGGCCTTAGCACTACGTTGAAGCTCCCTTAGGGAGCGAGCATCTGTGCGGAATTCTGTGCTCAGGGCTCTGAAAAGTGAACCGACTCACACATGGACTTTTAGACTAGGCCTCTTATTATATGATTCCACTTACATAAAATGTCCAGCACAGGCAAATTCACAGACACAGAAAGCAGTGTAGTGGTTGGCTGTGGCAGTGTGTGGGGTGTGCTTGGGGAGGAGGGGGCCGGGGCGCAGGGAACGGGGGCTGACTGCTAACATCAAGGGTTTTTCTTTTTTGGGTGATAAAAATGTTCTGGAATTAGATAGTGGTGATATTCACAACCCCGTGAATGTACTAAAAACACTGCATACATTTTAAATGGTGAATTTATGTAAATTATATATCAATAAAAATAAATCAAGCCATTGGTGGGGAGCTCTGCAGTAATCTCTTGTCAGTGGCTCAGCTGAGCTGGAGAGAGAGCGCTGAGCAGTCAGGTTGAGGTTATTAAAGCAATAAACCAAACTGGAAGAGTTAAGCCTTTGATCACTTACTGTGATGGTGTAAGCAAGAGGCTAAAGCATAGAAAGTGCGAACTCCCCGGTTCTCTTTGCCCCACGCTTGAAGGTCGGGTGGACCAGGGCAGATCTGGGGTGTCATCTCACTGTCGAAGGAGCCCCAGATGAAGTCTTCAACAATTTTATGAACCTTTGGATGGAGTTGTGGAGGACAAGGGGGCAGCGCTAGGAGTGGAAAAGTTCAAGTGCATGGTATTGGGTCAGCTGGGGAAATATGTCTTTAAGTTTTTCCTGTCTTTCCACTCAATAAAGAGTGGAGCATCTTTAATGAGATGCTTCAAGCAGAGATGCTTGAAGAAGGCTTCAGACTAAGGACTCAGATAAAGACACCTAGGAATGAAGATACCTGGCAGGGAATTCAAATATACAAAAAACATTGCCCACTGACTGCTAGACTGCAGCTGTCTTCAGAGACAGCAAGGCCCTGACCATGTACCAAGTCTGGAGTGGGGAGGGCAGCTTTTCTCTCTGAGGCCTCCCAGGTAAAGCCTCCCAGGTAATTCCCTGAAAAGTCACACACAGGTTTTTAACTGGGAGCCAGACTTCTTAATCTCTGTATCACTGGTTGTTTTGTGGACACAGGCAGACCTATTTCTATTATCCCTTACATTCTTTGCATTAGAATGCCAAGTAGTAAGTTATTGTTCCATTTTACTTAAGAAGAGAAAAAAAAACAACCCTTCATTATCTTCTTGTTGTTAAATTAATTCATACATTATCGGGCTTCACTTTACTAACAATTCAAGTTGTTTGAGCATGCATTCTATGTTCTGTAATCATATAATTAACAGCTGATATTTAATACAAACCCATACAGTGCACTAGAGCATTATGTAATAAGTGGTCTCTTCAGAGTGAGAAACAAAAATTGGTGATTTAGATAGTTGTGTTAAAATGAAATATAATTAAAAGAAAACTACAAAAATTTAGATTAGAGATAAAGATTTATGAATCTTTCAGATAACTTAAGGGAGAATTTTGTTTGAGGATATAGACATTTGCCTACCTTTTTCCACTGGAGGAACTAAAATTACTATAAATCAAGTTAATGCAATATATTAATATATTGAGCAATTTACTCTGATCATGCAGTAAGATGGCTAAAAGATAAAATGGTAAAGAAGTAAACAAAACCTCTACCATCTACAAGCTTATAGGCTATCAGGGGCTACATACAAATATTGAATTACTATTGAGCTGGCCAAAAAGTCTGTTTAGTTTTTTCCATAAAATAAAAGACATTTCTCATTTTCACCAATAACTTTATTGATTTGGATATTTTGAGTATGTTGGCTACTTCCTCTGTGGTATAATGTTGACTGGCCTGAAGCTGGTCACTATCCACTTCAACCGATCTAACGAGCTGTGGAGCATCTTCCAGCGAGAAGTCTCCAGCACCGAACTCGGCAAGCCGCTTTTGACACGTTTGGTCGGTCACGGCACCTTCTCCATACACTGCACAAATCTTTATTTTGCATTTCAGTTGGCATTTTTACCTTTCTTGAAATAATAAAAAGCATAATATGCTGAAAATCTTGCTTATTTTCTCTCATGTTCAATATTAAAATGGCTACATAAAAATTCACCAATTTTGATAAGTTTGTTTTTAAATGCATGCTGGTATGACAGCTGTCACAATACAATCTAATGAACTTGTTTCGAATAAAGTTAAAGACAACTAAGAGCTACTAGAACCATCTTACAGAAAAAAACAAACCAAACAAACTCTCTTGGCCAACCCAGTATAGGCTGTAAGAAATGCTCTGATAAGGGAAATTCAATTTGTTCAAGGGCTGCATTGAAATAACTCTTAACTCAGTTTTGCAAGGGCTAGGGAGTTGGGCTGGCTTTTAAGGGATAGCTACCTGGATAAAGCAAGATCTTATCCTCGACTTAAATAATGAAAATAAAAAAGAAAGCAAAGAAAGGAAAGAATATGTGCCAATACTCACAAATTAAGGTGTCGTCGGGGACCTGAGTGGAGTGTAACATGGCTTGAGTGCAGAGTATTAAGTAAGACACTGTGTGACCAGAAGCTGGAAAAAGAGGTGAGGTCTGAATAAAGAAGACTTTCTAAAGCAGATTAAAGGGAAGGATTGGATGTCATTAAGCAAGGTGATGACATAATCAGATTTACAGAGTCTTCCTGATGTCATTGCCAAGAATGGATTAGAAATGAGCAAACTGCAAAGACAGAAAAGTTATTCTGAAAGCTTTGGAATTAATCCAGGCAATGTAATGATGTTCTAATTTAGGATAGTAGCCATCACAATAGAGAACGTATATGGTATCCAAAAAAAAAAAATCTTTAGGATTTAAAATTCATAGGTGTGTTTGTGATTGGATATGAAAAGTATAGGAAACAATCTAAATTTCTACTTGTGGACAGAGACACAATTTACTCAAAAGGGAACAAAGAAAGAGAAATAGATCTGAGAAGATGACAATAAATTTTAGATATGTTGAATTTATAATATCTGTGAGCAATCAAGTGGAAATATTCAGCAACCAATCATACATATATTGGGCATGTGGCTCATAAAAGAGATACGAATTGTGGACATATATGATAGATTTAGAAATCATCAAACTATTGCATGTTAATGTTAATGGCAAGAGATATACAGCAATGGATGTGGTTATTCAGGACAGGTATGCAGCAGATAGGAATGCCTGGAACAGCGACCAAATGAGCGGGAACGTTAGCAAAAGGCAAGTGAAGAGGAGGCAATAAACTAGTGAGTAAGAAAAGGTCAGAGAGGTAAGAAGAAAACCAGAAAACAGGTGTAATGAAATCCAGGAAAGAAATTGTTACAAAAAGGAAGTAGTTGATGATATTATAATCAGGTTAGAGGAAAGGAGTTGGAAAGGAGCCAGTTTGCTTAGCATCAAGGCTCTTGGTAACCGTGGCAAGAGCACTTGCGTGAAGTACCAGGACTAAATCCGAACCTCAGTGAATTGAAGAAGGTGTTAGAGTGAATGAAGTCAACTCTTAAGAAGTTAAATAGTGAAAGGTTTGGGGCTGTATTTGTCAATGTTGTATGGCCAGTTCTACCTAGAAAAATGTTGCCACCTTTTACATTTCAGCGGGATGTGCAGTTTTTTCCCACTATAGTGCAGATGTCCATGGAAGCTGAAAGTGTCATATTCTTAGTTTATTTGCAATAGGATATGAACAGGACAGAGGCTCTAGTAGACCTTTTTGTTTTATGCATTTTTTAAATTGTTGTTCAGGCACAGTTGTCTCCAATTTCCTGCCACCGCCTTCCCCTGCCCCACCCACCCCCACCTCCCACCCTCAGTCCTTCCCCCCTTCGGCTTTGTCCATGGTCCTTTGTGCATGTTCCTTGATGACCCTTCTCCTGCTTCCCCCCACCCCGCCATTATCCCCCATCCCTGTCCCCTCTGGTTCTGTCAGTGTGTTCTTTATTTCAATGTCTCTGGTTATATCTTGCTTTCTTGTTTGTTTTATTGATTAGGTTCCACTTATAGGTAAGATCATATGGTATTTATCTAGTAGGCTCTTCACTGGTAGCTGCCCCTAAAAGAAGCAGGATCAAAAGAGTATCTTTTCTGGCAGTGGTCTTGGCAGCAGAATATCAGCTTGGGGGTGTACCAGAGAGAGGACTGAAAGCTGCGGCACCCCTTCTCCACACCAGTGGCAGAGACAATGGCATTAGAGCCTTCATCTGAGTCATCTGGCATGATTTTAAATATAGTTTTGAATTTATAGCCTCCTTTGGCTTCTTCTGGTTTCTTTACCTGGCATTCCAGGCTTTTTGGGAATTGTTAACCATCCAATATCTTTTGAATATATCTTTATCTGCTTAACTAAGTCAGTTTCTGTTTCTCCCACTTAAGAATTCTTACTGATAATGCAATTTTTATTGAGACATAATTTACATAAAGCAAAATGCACAGTGTCCTGTCTTTTTATTGGTGAGTTTTATTTCAATTTATGAATATAGCACAGTTTATTAATTCATGAATACCTAATACTACATCCATATTTGATTGTTTTGTTGTTTTAATTTTAATAGACATATCATCATTTCCATTGACTATATATGGAATAGAAGTAGCATTTCTCGGTATTAGGGTAGATGTGTTTTAAACTCCTTAAGAAACTAGGAAGCATTTAAAAAAAAAAACAACCAAGAGAATTTTTATCTCCATTATCATATTTTATGTTTCTATTATTTCTTTTTTGTTTGTATAGTTCCCATTGCTCTATTTTTGTGAAAAAATCTACCTACTCCCTCCTATTCACTTTTTCCACTGACATACACTTTAAATAGCATAATATATTTTTATAGTTATTTTAATGTCTTGCCAGGTAATTCTAAAACCGGTGGTTTCTTTCGGTCTCCTTCTCTTTATTTTCTCTTTGACCGTTGGTTACCCTGTTAGTTTCCTAAAGCTGCTGTAACAGACTGTGATGAACTAGGTGGCTTAGAACAACAGAAATGTAGTATTTTTGCAGCTCTACAGGCCAGAAGGCTGAAAACAAGGTGTTGGCAGGGTGATAACTTATCAATACTTTGAAACTGACAGAAGATTTCTCCACTTGATCTATCCCTCCAACCCTCTGTCTTCACAGGGCACTTCTCCTTTCCCTGTCTTCATGTGGACATCTTCTTATAAGGACACCAGTCATATTGAATTAGGGGCCCGTCTTACTCCGTATGACTTCATCTTAACCCACGACAGTTGCATTTTCTTGTTTCTTCTCCTGTACCATCATCTTAAAATCAAATACCAGATATATTTTTTAAAATAACAGTAGCTACTGAACAGTAGATATAGTATATACAGGAGCTACTCCAGGAGAGAACTTGACCCGTCTTCTCTGAGGCCACTTGAGTGGGAGGCCGAGTCCACCTAGTCTGTATTCCATCTGGGTCTGGTTTTGTTGAGACTTTAGCTAAATTCACTTCTCCTCAGACTTCAAATTATTTGAGAGCAGAATTACAGGGGTGTTTTTCATTTCTCCTGCTTGTCTCCCTGTCCTCAGCAGCTCAATACACCTGTACCCCGCATGGATGTTTCTCAGTACTCCTGCCTTATCTCCAGATTTTTTCATAAAGGCTTGTAGGAAAGAATTTGTGGATTCAGGTTCTCTTTGTTCAACTCTTTTACTCTTCTCCACATTTATAACATTTTCTTCTTTGTGCTGTTCTGCTAAAGATGAAAACATCATGTTCCTTCTCTTCTAGATTGGACTTCTTACATTTTAGACTTCAGGTTGTTTTTTGTTTTTTTTAACATCCTCATTTCTCTGGTGGGCTTTATAAATCATGACTTGTATATGATCTTGTATTTTTTATTATCGGTGGGGTAGAATTGGAGTGTTCTTGCAGCCTTTTACATTCTTGGATATAGACGTTGCTGATATGCTTTTTTAAAGACCCTTTGGAAATTTCTCCTTTACCTGAGATCATTAAAGGGAAACTACAATTTTTGTTCATATCTGGGTATATCATCATAGCTAGAAAACACCAACTATAAACCCTCATTCAAATTTCCATATCTGAAGATTATTGGTAAACCTCCAATAAATTAGCCCAAAATATCTGTGACTGCTTTCTTCCCAGGAGCTGTGTTTAGCACTTTGTCACAAATGTAAGCTAGACAAGCAAAGTATTATAAATAATTTGGGTAAAGTTATATATAATGCAAGTCCTCTTGTAGGCAGAAAAATCCCTTCTCCTACCCCAAAGATGTATCTGTCCTAATTCTTAGAATCTATGAATATGTTACATAACAAGAAAGTCTTTTCTAATGTGATTAAACTTAAGGTCCTTAATTTGAGGAGATCAGTTTGATGGGCCCAGTCTAATCATATGAGTCATTAAAAGTGGAGAAATTTTCCTGGCTGTTTTTAGAGAAAAATGGTACTAAACCAGAATGATCAGAAAGATGAAATACTGCTGGCTTTGAATATAGAGGTCACTAGCCAAGGAATGGACTGACTACTAGAAGCTGGAAAAGGCAAGAAAATGGATTCTCCTCTAGTCCCTCCAGAGAGAAATGCAGCTCTTCTGGGCCTCTTGACTCCATGAGACTGATGTGTGATTTCTAACCCAGATAAGTGTAAGATAATTAATTTATGTTGTTTTAAACCACTGAGTTTGGAGTAATATGCAATAACAGCAATACAAAACTAATACAAGGCCAGAACAAAAGATATATATTTTTGTACACCTAGTTTTGAAAATCGTGTAGGCAAAATGACAAAAAGAATTTTTTTTCTTATATTCTCCTCAATCTTTGGTTTGCTAGGAGAGTAGTATAAGAAAAAAAATTAGAACACTGGAAGAAATATGAACATTTTTGTATGAAATATGAACAAATTTTGTGTAAAATTTGAAGACTAAGAAATATATGTTTTAAATTCAAAGACCCCCAAAAGGAAGGAGATCTCATAACAAATTCATTCTCTTTTCAGCATTCCAAAACTCTCAGTATCTGAGCTTTATTATTATAATATTTACAAATGTTCCAAATAACATCATTAATATAAACTTAGTGAATCATGAGTATTTCATAATGAGATCTTTTTAATGGACCTGTAATAGTGAAAACCTGATAAATTTGGAATTGCGGATGATTGAGAAAAAGAGCAAAACAAAAGCAACTGGTTCATTTATAGAAAGACATCAAACTTAATAAAACTTCATAGGTTTGTTCATTGCTTCACAATTGAGAAGATTATACCATATTTTTCTTTTTCATTTATGCCATTTGAAAAATATTTCCTGAATATTCCTACTGTTCCTCCTAAAATACAACTTTTCTAACCCTGTGCTAACCCCCAGATATGCCCATGGTTCTCTACCAGATGGCCTGTTTTTAAGCATAATTTAATTGCAGACCAATTTACCTAATTTGTTTGCACTCCAGGTTTTCTACAACCAGTCCCACTGTATTCTAAAATGTCATCTCCCCCAAGAGTGAAGCATAAGAATCCTTGAAATCTGGCATTTTAGTTTTGCCTTTGAGATTATACATTTTCTGGCAAAGGGACTGGCTATAGTCTTTCTGGCTATATCTAAACCCTTTATATATGAACTATATGATTCATTATAAATGAGTGTGATAAAAAATTGCAATAAATAAGATAATAGTTACGCTGTTTGATATTAATGTTTTGTACTCTTAAGTATCCTTATATCAGATGAGTATTATATAAATACATGTATTGTCAACCTACATGACCACGGTAATTTCCAGGGAGTGCTTAACATCTTGAATCTGAGTCTATCTGATTTTTTAGCTTATAATGTTGGGTTGGCCAAAAAGTTTGTTTAGTTTTTTTCCACGCAATGGTTCTAGTAGCACTTAGTTGTCTTTAACATCATTTGAAACAATTTTGTTAGATTGTATTGTGATGCTGTTGTATTAGAGTGCATTTAAAAACAAACTTATCAAAATTGGTGAATTTTTGTGCAACCATTTTAATATTAAAGATGGAAAAAGATACACAACATTTTTGGCATATTATGCTTTATTATTTCAAGAACGGTGGAAACACAACTAAAACACAGAAAACGACTTGTGCATTATATGAAGAAAGTACAGTCACCAATCAAATGTGTCCAAAGTGGTTTGCCAAATTTCTTGGTACTATTGACATTTTGGCCAAATAATACTTTGCTGTTGGGCTGTCTGATGTGCTGGAAGATGTTTAGCAGCACCCGTGGCCTCTACCCACTAGAAGCCGATAGCCAAAGATAGCTGGCATACTCAAAATATCCAAATCAATAAAGATATTGGTGAAAATGAAAAATGTGTCTTTCATTTTATGGAAAAAACACATGGACTCATTGGCCAACCCAATATATAATCAGCTACAGTTAAAATAAGAAAGTCATTGCTAGACTTTTTTTGAAATTTACTATTTTGAGAAGTGATGCATGGAATCCTGACAGTGAGAATAGACTAACGGAGAAATAACTTTTAAAATAGACTTAATACGGTCAAGTGATCTTTGATTCTGTATGATAGAAGCAAAAATCTTTATACCTTTCATTTCCCAAGGGCAGTATGCATTATGCTTTTTTTACCAGTTGTCTCAGCCTTAGTCCTTACATCTGTATTCTATCTTTATCCAAAGACTAACTCTACCCTAGATTTTGTCATATTCTTAATACCCAACCCTCTGTTCACAGACCAAGAGCTTTGTAACTCTGATTAGTATGCATTTTCTTTTTTCCCCTCAATATATTTATCTTTCCCTACCTTTTCTTCAGCCCTTACCTGAATCCATGGCTCATCATTTCAACTAACCTCTACCTCTATCCTTAGTTTCTGACCCCATGGATCCAACTGCATTAATCTAGCTGTCTACCAAGTAACTTTCTTATGAAACTGGGAAGGTGAGAATTAATATTAATTAGTGGTCTCCAGTGTCACATCTACAATGTTTCTCGGCAAGCCTTTTTTGTCCTCTTAGTCACCTTCCTTCTTCTCTGTCCAGTAATATTAAAATTTGTTATCTCTTCAGAACTAATTGCATAGTCACCATATGTCATTTTACCCACATCCCATCAATTCACCTACCTTTTTTGAAATAACATAAAAATCACCTTGACTAAATGTAATCAACTTTCCACCAGACTGGCACAAATGTCTCCCATCTCCTTCAATTCTTCCAATTTTCCTCAGTTTTTTTTCAGAATAGAAGAGGTGCCATTTTTCCTACTTAATGTTTCTCAATGAACCTGTTCCATCCTTATTTTTTTTTTTTTTTTTAAAGTTAGATCTCTAACATCTCTTTCTCCATGAGGTCTTTTATTGACTCCCTAAATGTATTTGCATTTCTTCCATGTTAGAAGTCAATAATATACAAGTAAACCAAATCTTCCCTCAACTCCACGTTTCATATGCAGGTCAGTCGCATTTAGTGTAGTTTAAGCTGCAAATCTGGGAACCCTGATTTAAATTGACTAAACAATAGGAAATTTTTAGCTTACATAAGAAAATTTCTAAGCGATCAGGATTTCATTCCATTCTTCTGCAATTGGTTCAGTTCCACCTTTTTTTATGTATTGGGTTTGTTCTTTGTGGTCAAAGGATGGTGGCCACCCATATGTAAGGTGACACACTGCATAGCTTGTTGATATGCAAAGAGAGAAAAGGAAATGTCTCCTTCACCTAAGAAATAAAATTTATTTCCTGACTGGATCATCTGTCTTTTGCCTGGATAATTGAACCAAGTGATCATTCAATGTCAAGAGGAATGGGTGTGCCATGATTGGCCTAGTCTAGTCAGATTCCTTGTCTGGGGATCAAAATAAGATTAACACCTCTTGTGTCCTAAGAAATAAGGAAGCTTTTTGTGGTATTTTTTCCCTCCCTATCAAAGAAAGGGTGGTACTGGATAAGCCACCAATGGTGTTTATTACACAAACAGAAAGAGTACAATGGAACCAAATGCATAAAAGTGATTGCACGGAAAGGAGCAGATCCAGGATCCTATGAATATTCAAATCAAATTCCTAATTTAATGTTTGAAACAGCATTCTAGAAATGAGGGCTCCTGCCCTTTTCCTCACCCTGTCTCAGGACCTCTGCCTGGGGTGACTTTGAGTTACTGATCCTGGGAGCTAATCGAGAACCTCCTGCCTTCTGAGAACAATGTCTACACTTGCACTTGCTTTGGCTGCTTGTCAGCCAGCCCTGGGGCTTCTCCCCACCCAGCCCCACACCTAACCCGAACTTGGATGAGTTCAGGTTCTTTTGTATTTGTCACATGGTCTCCCTACAAAATCCAAATTATCCTACCTTTAGGGATATCCTTTCAACTGTCTCTGGTCTTTCTAATTCCAAACTCTGACTTTTATAACATATATATTTTTCTTTGGTATTTAGTGTGTCCTCTCAAGCAATTGTATCTTTTTCTTTCACTATTCTTGACTATTTTCTAGGCCTAATATTTATTTGACCATGTGAAGTCAGATGTTGGGTTCACCCAGGGCCTTCCTAAATCTGCTCCTTTGCCAAAGCTGACCCAAACTATTTTCTTGTTCTTTGGAAAATCTGAAGTATCTTGAGAAATTCCTATTGACTTTGGTTTCAGAACTGGAAGAAATTGTTTACTTCTTTGTACGTTTGCAAAGTAATTTATTACTTCATTTCTTTTCTAACTCATATTCTCAAGGCTAAGAACTCTATTTAGTTTCCCTAAAGATGAACATATTCTTTTTCTCTCAGAGAAATTGTTTTATAAATACCTAACCATCTATAGTTTGGCAACTGTGGAGCCTAAAACATAAGATAACAATCACATATAAAAATAAAGGGTGGTTTGTTTATAATCACTGCCCCCTAGTTTACATTACTAAAAGGTATACCTCATATACAATAAGATACTAATTGTAATCCACAGAAAGCTAGGCCTTTTTGCTCTTGCCTGAAGAGCCATCTCAGAACATTGTGATGCTAAAAAGCCTGAAAAAATGGTGTAGACTTCTACAGAATTGCTTCTTGCGGGGGTGGCAACATGAGTGACATTGTGTATACTGTATAACACTAGGCAAAACTTAACGACCCCTTTTGGATAGGTCTTCCCTTTGATTCTTTCATTCCTCAAGCCCTTTATCCTCAGAGTTCATATTTCCCTTCTTTGGTGACTGCCTTTTTCTTATGCAAAGCAATTCGTTAGCCTTTGTTTAAGACACTCTCTCCTGGGGTGAGAAAAGAACTATTGAGGACATATATTTTGTCCTTGTCACTCACTGAGAAATAATTTGCTTTGGATAAATGGCATTAATGCTTATAAAACATTGTTTTACTTTTTAAAAAAAAGCAGCTAAAACTTGGATGCTTCAGAGCCTTCAGCTCTTTTATTCTCATGCCTATAATCTGGAGTTTTCATTCTCCTAACTCTTCCCCTCCCCATGGAAGAAAGAAGTGCATACCTTTATACCTTATAAATGACTAAAACATCTCAACATGACTTCTGTTCGCAGAGGTATTTGAATCCAATCAGAAGCAATGTTTGATATTCGGGGGGAAAATCTTTAATTTTGGAATTTCAGGAACAAGCCCTGTAACTGGGGAGGGTTTCTCTGAGCTGGGTAAACTTTCCAGAAGTTCTGAAATCATATCAGGTGTTTAGTTTTCTACTTGAAGTTTGCTCATGAAGAAAATTATTCTTGAATTTATTTATTGAAGAGCTTTTCCTCCTCCTATAATTTTCTCTTGTAGTATTAAGGTCAAAATATACCAAAAAATAGTAAAATTTAGTAAAAATTTAGATTACAGTCTAAAATGTCCAAAATCTTTTTGGTAAATAATTCCAGAGTGAATTTTATAACTAGAGAAGAAGAGCGCTAAGAGAGGAATGTTTTCCATAACAATAACTACCTCCTCTGCATTTCGCCTCTTCAGAGGCTAATAAGACTGTCAAATTGATGGAAAGCTTCCTGGTTTACTAAATTAGAACACCTTGATTTACATTAGTGTAATATGTGCCAAAAATGAAATACTATCTCATTTCAAAGTTTGTGTATTTATTTTCTTACTTGTAGCTGACATTCCTAGTACTCTAGGCTATAATAGTCCTTTATAAGTTGTTGTTGTTGTTGTTGTTTAACAAACAAAAAGAAGGAAGGGAGGAGGGAAGGAAGGGAGGAACCAACCCAGAGAGGGAAAATGGGAGGGAATGAAGAGGGAGGAGGAAAGAGAGGGAAGGATGTAGAGAGAGAAATCAAAGAAACAAGGAAAGAAACCGTAAACCTTAGCGCTTGCCCTCTCTTTATGTTACAGGACAATAAAGTAGGATATTTTTTCTAACCTTGCCTTAGTTCGGCTTGAGTCATCCCTCTTATTTTTTCTTTGTTTGTGATGTCATAGTGGTTATTTTGACAAAAACATTAATGCTTATCTTACCTCCATATAATGTCATTTATTTGAGTGGGTCTCTTGTGTACTGTGATTTAATTTTGATAAGTAAAAGTAACCTGAGTAATAAATAAAATTTACTGGGGATGGCAAAAGTAGCAAAGTGGAGAGACCTTATTCAAAAGAGAGGTTATCATCTAAGAACACAGAGAAACGTTCTCAAAGGAAACTGAGCATTTTGTACAGTGAACTGTGATACCTAATACCAAAGCATCTATGAGGAATACTGTAGTTCCAAATGTAACAACTCAAATATGATTCCGTCACTACCTTTAAAAGAACTCTTTGTATTATGCTGTTCTATTTTGCAAAAGAAATTACAAAACACTTCATCAGTAAAAAGATAATGAAGTTAGGTAGAATTAAAGGTTGAAAATATGAATATTTATACTGGTCATAATACAGAACTTATGAAAGCCTCACAGCACTAAGAAATGGGTAGAGGAGATTAGTCTATTCTATAGGAGAGAAATATGAAACTCGGGGTTGATTCAAGACTAAAAGTAAGTTTGAGAGAACTGGCAGCAGGACATTGAAGCTAATATCCTAAATTTAGTGAAATTTTCACAACACAGTACTATTTTAATTTTTTTGCTAGTGGATACTCTTCTAGTAAGAATTAAATTCTTTAATGATTTGTGATTTTTTTTTTTCCATAAAGGAGCTTTCCATTTTCTCAATTAACCTTGCCGCGTCTCTGCCATAACAGACAGAGCGCTAAGCACGCAGGAGCTCCACGGTAGGATCTGTGATCCCTGCTCCCAGAGAGATTCTAATTCTATGTAAAGGGAAAGAAAGCAAGTATCCCAAAGTTCTGACACTTCTTTTTTAATGGAAGCTGGGGCTGGCAATTTTTTTTAAAGAAATTCTTTCATATTTAATATGTAAGATCTAATTTCCCTACTTCAGTGACCCCTCAAATTCTATGTATAAAGCTCTTCATGGTGTCCACATGTATTGTCATTATTTGTAAATATATTTCACAATTATTTTAAATCATACTTTTACTTGTGGATATAAAGATGAGTTTCTACTCATCCTAATTTTACAAGGTAAAGCCCAGTGCTTAGCGCTCAGTAAGTACTCAGTAAATACATGGGTTTATTATATGTTTATTATTAGAAAGATACTCATACCTTGTATAAAATTCAAGCTATATAGAAGGGTATAATGTAAAAGTATAATGTAAAAAGTGCTAAAATATAATGTAAAAAAGTATACTGTGAAAAGGGCTAAATATTTACATAAATTGGTACTGAAACAGATGAGGCTTATTTACAAGTAAAATTAATTACTGTCATTTTGGGTGAAAGATGAAACTTTTCCATCCCTTTCACCCACTTCTACTGCACTCTATTAACCACTCTTAGCATTTTGATTTGGAAATTCCTAGGCATTTTTTACTTGTACAAATATAATGTGATTTTGAATTAATAAGTTAAATATGTAAGTTAAATGCAGGATACTTCAAGAATACAAAAATGACTCTTTAAAATATAGAAACTTTATTTGTGATTAATAACAATATTATTTATAGTAAACTATTTTATTGCCTTTTGTAAAAAGGAAACAATTGGATTTGTTGATGACCTTGAAAGTTTGAGGTTGTATAAACTAGTAATAGTGTTTTACATGTCCCACCAGCAATATTAATTTCAGATTAACATTTTAATTGATCAGGACAAGAGGTTAAATATTTGTTTTTCTCATCAATCATTATTATATTTTTATTTGCATTGTAATATTATTGGCCAAACTCTTAATCTAAGGCTGACTTATTTGTATTTGTTCGGTTCTAAACAAGCAATGTAAAAGGTGTTTCTACTTTGCGTTCTTATTTAGTAACAGGAATAATTTCTAATCCCTTGAGTAGGTATCTGGATAGTATATACTTAATAAGTGAATATTAAGACCTTTACCCCTTGTTTCTTATTGTTCGAAAGTATTTTTCCTTATAGACATTAGTTTAAATATCCTTCCTAGTTTCCTTTACTTTTTTTCACTGATTCATGCCTGTCGGTTGTCTTGACTGCTGATGTGTATTTGCACTTTTTTGCTGACTTAAATGTGAAGCAGATGTGTGCTCCTTAGACTCCGTGCTTCCTGTAACACAGCTCCTCAGTAGTTTGGAGTTGAACCAGCAGCCCTGACCTAAAGGCTGTGTGTATGGAAACTGTAGAATGTTTCAGTGAGAATTAAAATAAATAAAAAATAGTACATTATAAAGAATAAATAATTTATAATTAAACAGATTTTTAGCTAGCCACATAGAAACTGGTTGATTTAAAAAATCAGAATTTTCTGTTTTCTAAAATAAGTTATAGTTAATTAGTTGGTATTTTCATATTTTGAAATATAAATAAGTGAATTATAACAGATTTTTATGTAATTGAATTGTGCTTGGTATGACACAAACATTATGTAACCTCAGACAGGAAAATTTACTAGGCAAAGAGTATATCAAAAATAAAATATGGCAGAAAAGCTCTAAGAATCAACAACAGACTGCAAGCTTAATATGTATCCAATAACATAGTTCAATATAGATTAATGGAAAATAACAACAGAATAAATTATATCTTTAAAATTTACTTAATTTAAGTCTTAATTATCTCAGTGTGCATTAATCTAATGGTATGTAAAAACTTGGAATAATTTAAATTTAAATTTAGAAAGGGATTTGAGATTTGAAATGGTTAAGATACTTAAAATACGTCTGATTAATTTCATGTGGGAAGGGCTAAACATATATGTAAACTATCTGTTTCATACGGATGAGGCTTATTTATAAGTAAATTCATTTACTGTCTTTTTTGGGTGAAACATCCAAGGAAAGTTATATAACCAATATTAAATGTGATATTTGTTATATGTAAACTGAGTATTAGTAGATAAATTATAAAGTTAAAAAAATACATTAGAGGTTTTCACACTCCTTCTAGGATAAAGATGATGATGATGAGTGATAATATTAATGGTTCCTGTGTGCTATTCAAAATATAAAATAGAAATTAATGAAGAGCTATTATTTACTGAATTTTCATCTGATTCTAGGTCATTCTAGTATATTATTTTCTTTCGGGCCCTGAGTTGAAGAGTGTGTGAATGAATGAAATGTGATATAGCTGTAATGTGGGGTTGAAGGGAAACATGGTGAGGTGGCCTTGGAAACAGGAAGGCTATACGTTTTGGGCAGCCATGTAAATCATAGGCCCTTTATTCAATGGGCATTGAGAGTGATAAGAAGTCAAATTATATTATAGGATAAAAGTATGATTACATGTGATTTTTCCATCACATTCCAAAATAAAATATAGATTTATTTCATGTTTATATTGGAAAACATCTTAAAGTTTTGACATAACCTCATGTTACTAAAGTAATAAAGAAATACATAGTTATTGTTTTTAGCAGTACAAGTTGGTGCAACCATTTGAGGATTGTGATACCGTGTTATGAAATGAAATTTAATAGCCACCTACCCTCTGGCTCAGGAACACAACAGCTAGAATTTCACCATAGATTCTCCTCACATAAATTCAGTGATACAGCCCTGGCTGGTATGGCTCAAGTGATATGAATGTCATCCTGTAAACTGAAAGGTCACTGGTTCAATTCCTGGTCAGGACACATGCCTGGGTTATGGGCTCAGTTCCTTTTGGGGCACGTACCAGAGGCAACCAATCAATGTTTCTCTCCCACATCCATGTTTCTCTCCCACATCCATGTTTCTCTCCATCTCTCTTTTCCTCCCTTCTCCTCTCTCTAAAATCCATCATCATGTGCTCGGGTGAGGATAAAAAATATTCAATGATACATATACATTTGAGGATATTATACAGCCTAGAAGATCATGCCACTACTTGACAAAAACAGACCTATCATATGAACAAATAATGAGGAAAAAAATTGTAACAGCTAATGTTATTGATAGTTAGGAAAATTGACAATCTTATGCACTGCTGCATTTAATCATCACTATATTCCTGCAGGGTAATTTGATGTTTAAGAAGGACTTAAGATAGGCTTAGAAATTTTAACTTTTAGATACCTACCCTAAGGAATGTATTGGATTGATATTCTAAGATTCAAGTACAAATGTGCCATTATAATATCATTTATAATAGTTAGAAACTAAAAACAAAAATAAGAGAGTTTAATGAATTATGATAGATTACATAGTTGAATTTTATGTAGTCATTAATAATAAATATTTATAGAAATGAATAAAGTGACAATACTTTGTAAAAAGGCAAAAATGTTACAGAATCATATGAATACAAATCCCATATAAAATTCATATATACATATATGTTAAAAATATATATAATATACAAATATAGAAATATATATTGAAAAATACATTTGTAGGTATAATGAACACATATACTAAGTTCTTGATAGTAGTAAACACATGATGATAGAATTTTAGGTGGTATTTGTTTTCGTGGTGGTGCTTATCTCTACTTCATAATTTTTCTACAATAATTGTTTGTTTTTTATTGAATTAAAAACACACAAAAAGTTTTATGTGAATTCTAGATCTCATTACCAATGTCCATAAAGGCTTTGCTCTTTCAGGACTCCCATACATTCCTCACCTGGGGGATTTATCCGGTATGTCATAGTCCACAGAAGGGCCTCAGAAAAGACTGGAGCCCATGGTATCACTGTTTGCATAAATTTGACTTAATCCCTTTGTTCAGAAATTGATTCATACATCACATAGAGTTTATTCAATTATCCATAAATGCTGAAAGAATTAGAGAAACTTCTAAATCAATCTTTCAGCTTTCGTTACTGGTTTGTGTGCTTGCTTTGTAGATGTGACAGACTGACCGTACACTTGCATGACCTCTTCATGGTGGGATGCATTTGACTCTGGCATGTGACATAACTCTGTCCAGGGTGATGTCACTGTCAAACCTTATTTTGCTTTAATATTTTTGAAAAAGTTGCATGCAACATTAAAGCTTACCAAAAAAATTTTAACAGTAATTGAAGTTTGACAGGCTTACATTTATCAGCCCCACAGGCCATCAAACTCTTTTGCTGCTTAATTGACACTCAGTTTGTTCTGGATTTTCATATATGTAACCTGTATCTGTAAGCTTCCTAAAGGATGTATAAAAAAGTTGTCTTTATATTACAAAATTACAACAAATCCTTGATCACCATGCCAAGTATCAATATTATTGATTTTGTAGATGAATACTAACATAATAGCTCTCAAATCATTTCTCAGTTTCCATAGGTAGAATGTTTCCATTTATATTAATTCTAAGTAATATAATTTCTTCTCTCTCCTCTTTTAGTATCATGTTTGTTTAATAAAGATAGATGAAAAACAGAGGTCTGAATATTTGTCCTGTTCTGTCACTGAAAGAAAAATATTGGTGTACTTAATGATAAGCAATTGAATGCTAATACTTTGGAAGGGCCATTTTAATCATTATGCTTGTAGTGAAGCACTTAAAAATGCATGTAATGGAATTTAAAAATAGATAAAAAATTACTTCAATAAATGCACTCACTCATTTGATTACTTTGTAGTTGGAAATAAAACCATTCTTTCTGTAGGCTATGGTATTTTATTTTAGGTTAGTTGCTGAATAAGATGAATTCAGTTTTTGACATTTAGTGTGAGCCTTAATGTTTTATCAAGCATTTTGATAAATTTGACATCAGTGCTTTATATGATTTCTCATTGAGATTTTCCCATGATCATATTCATCAATAAGAGTAACTAAGCAGTAACTATGCTCGTTTAATAAATTAAACCACAGTGCTAAGAATTCTCATTGTTTCTCTTATGGTGTGTCTGAGACATTGTTTAACATCTCCCCTGATAAATATACACAAGAGACTATTGGTACTTTGAGACACTGTTCACAGAACTTCAGTTTGTTGGTCATTCTATCTTTTGTTTCACTAGCATCTTAAAAAAGGCATCCTGTTTTAGTCAACTGCATTTCACATTTGACAGTTCTGCTCAGCGACCGCCTTATGTATTCATAGGGTGTAATGATTCCTGTTGTTTTTAAAGGACTTTCCCTGGTCTTCCCATGTTCCCACTGTATTGCACCCATAGGCTCTATGATGCTTGAAATTCCGCTAGGTTCGTTTTCCTACAGCGCTGAACCTATCACACTACCTATCCACTTTTAACCCCAAAACATACTAATCTATTTTCCCTTGAAGTTAAAAATAACATGAATCCTTTAAGTTTCCAGTTTTTGAAAATGACATTTTAACTATCCAGTCTATATTGCATCAAAATCTTGCTATTATTTTTGCTCTTTACTTTTCTAGATCTTTGTTAACCATTCATATTAAAATCTGCCCTCTACAAATGACCTTTAGCCTTGCCTCAGTCATGTGTTCCATCCACTCCTTAATGCCTGTCATTATCATTTAACCTGATTACAGCTATTGCGCTTAACTTCTAATCCCAAAACGCCATTCGCTCCCTTGTTCTTTCTCAATACAGGGCTTTTTTTCTTATGGCCAAAATGATGCTCAAAAATTATGTATTTAGTTATTTTAATTTAATTCTTAAACATCATTGATGACACATCACTGCCTATAAAACAAGATGCATTTTTTTCTTTTGGTATTCAAGACTCAATTATAATTCCCCAAACTATCTTTTGAGCTCTATAATTCACTTCTATGTTTTTCAACTTGCCAACTCTCAGTTCTCAATATTTTTATCTTGAGTTTGACCCCAGTGGATCATTTACCATTCTCTGAACATTGCCTTTTTCAGGCACTATTATCACCAGCTTAAATGTTCTCCACAGCTCAGGTCATTATATTCAACAATACATATATTTTTTGTTTTTCAACTTTAATACTATTTTTTCCATGAAGGTTTTGTGGGTTATTTCTGAAATGTTTGTCAATTTGTATCTCTTTTATACTTGTATTTTATTAATTTATTCAAAATATTAATGTTTTTAAAGATGCAATATTTGTATAATTTTGTTTCATATTATGGGTGAAAACACCTCCTTGTGTGCCATGCATGCATACCTAGGAGTACACTAGTGTGTATGTGCGGTCATGCACACATAAGCATGCGTGTGTGTTTGTGGGTATGTTCACTGCGGTGGAAGAATGAAGGTCCCCTGTGTTAGAAAGGGTAACCCTGGTCTGTTTCACATTTTGTCATGGTCCAGTGCTGGCTACTCCACATCATTTCAAGTTGCACATGAAGGTATCTTAAATAACTTTCTTCTGACTCTTCTGACCTTTATTGTCTCACTTTAACACATCATCCAGCAGTTGCCTGAATATTTTGCTTTAATCTACTTGCTACTCATCTAATTTAGAAATGCTGTTTTAGATGAAAATAGCGTGTAAGTATCCACTGAGAAGTCCCTGGTGGTTTAATTATCACTGATTTTTTTAAAAGCAATTTAAAATGGCCTACAATTGTGGTTAATTTAGCAATAAGTTTTCACTAGTGTGGACATGGCAATAAGTGTTAAATATTGAACAAGTCTCCGTGGGCTTACAGTAGTTCTGATTGTTGAGCTTCTTTTACAGCAAAACTAATATAGCAGTCCCTATCGTCAAGGCTTCTTTAGAAACCCAAACCTTTGCTGAGTGTGTGTTTGTTTATGTTTAAGCTTATGATGGAAACATAAAAGTCTCTTTGGGGAAAACGAAAGTTTGAAAACAACTTAAATCCTTTCTATATACCCTTCATTTTTGAATCCTGAGATATGTTCAGTAGAAGCGCTAAGCAAATACTATCAGTGATCTTTAATACAACTCCTGTTTGTTTATACAAAGAAAGCAGATTTGTGGAATAAACTGACTGGTACATTGAGTTCAGCTGCTGAGTAGATAATCATAATTTTTAGGGAAGACTATTTGACAACAGCTTAAAGGATACACAAAATAAGAGCATTAAACCATATAAAAAGATTAGACTGGTGTTCTCTCAGTAATGGAGTGAGTTGCATAAATCCAGAACTTGAAAGGGAAACGAAATGTGTACATCTTAATCCTAAACATGAAAAACATGTCCACTCTTAAGTATACATTCAATATTTTAAATACTACACATGTTTTTGTAATATCCATATAGATGTTCTAAACTCTATTATTTTGAAATATAAGTCAAGCATGGTAACACAAGTCCTTATCATTTAATGGAAGGGATTAAGTTAACATTTGTTTTACAGGAAAGTCCTACAAGACGTTTAATGAAAAATAAGTGTGAATGAATGCTTTAAAAATATTGTACATATTATGTGAATATTCAGTCTCTCATTAACGCAATGAAGAGTGTAGCATTTTGCAATGTATTAGAAGCCAACTTTTCTCAAAATTATTTCAGTACAAGACACTTTCCCAAGCCAAACACATTTTTCCCCCCTCAAACCACCATATTAGAATTTATTAAGACAAATGCTCTGGCATATTGTTTTAAAATGTTATCAATTAAAAAAATTGAGTAAGAATTTCTTGCAGTAGCCCAGAGTCTTCAGCCCATAAAGTGGAACTGCAGAGGCCTCTCGTGGCCGGTGGAGGCTAGGCGCACCTCCCCGGCACCTACCGTGGTGTGTTGCATTTGGCCTCATGGAATTTTCCTTTTCTCATCTATAGAAGAGCAGCAACTGAGCCTCCCTCTGTGTTGTTGTGAGGACGGTACACAGAGATTTGTTTTATCAGCCTTAAATGGCTACAAAAATCCCCATGCTTTCCAACTTAATTTTGCCCCAGACTATCAGGCAACCTCAATTTTTCAAGTCAGCTAGGTTTCACTTTGCAGTAAAATGACTGTTTTAAACATGTTCTACTCCCCTCTGCGTCCCTGAGGACACTCCTCCAGCTGTGTTGCTCATTAAATGACTTTGCTTCTCACTGCTCAGTGAAAATGTAAATCTTATGAGACGTCTTCAGTGTCCTGCTGCATATCTATAAATTTTACCTGCTTTTGCTGGTGCTTTCCTTCCTATTAAAATAGTGGTGTACTTCCCTTACTCACAGGAGGTCTGAGTCCAGCCCTGTTCAACACTCTCAGAGCACTAAGCAGATTTTCATTCTTTATCTCAAATTCTTATTGAGTTTGTCTCCTTTAGATTTTTCTCATTAATATTTTAAAACAGGGTTTTTTTTTTCCCTATCAAAGGAAGAATAACAGCACCAAAAAACATACAAAACAAAATAAAACATCAGCAAAACATACAAACCTTTATTCCATATATACCCTTCAGCTATCATTATTATTTTCCTCCTACCTGGGGGTCAATTTTTTTGAAAAAATTGTCTGTATTTGCTCCCTTCTAGTCATTGTGAATAAATAAGTCATCAGCCTGGCTCCTGCACATATATGTTACTCTCAAATTTACTTTCAAGTAACTAGCAACTAGTTGTATCTAACAACTTTAATATTCCTTAAAAAGTACTTCAAGAGAACTGATTTCAAATTCCTAAGTTTCTATGACTTACATAAGAGTTATAGTTTACCTACACATGTAATCACTATTCTCACTGATAAGTCAAGAAGGAATCCTCTAAAACATGTTAAATAGATAAAGCAAGATTTTATATCCATGATCGGAAATAAAGAGACAAGATAATGTTCATGTTACCTTTTTAAAATGCTAGTTTCTTCTCCCTCTGGTCCCATTTGAATATCCCAGAAGTCAAAAAGTATCACAACTTAACACCTTCAAGTATCTCTTCTATACCTACATTGTTTATTGATGGGCCATAAATAAATTAGGCATTTCTCAGTAGTTATAAACATGCATTACTTCTCAAATGGCTTAGGTTGATTTCTTTTTTAAATAACTAATACCTTTGAATTTAACCTGGTCTTTTGTTTATAAACATCATTCATTAAATTTTTAACCCTGGTGATCACATCCAAATTTAAGAAATTCTTTAACTTTTTACAAAGTGTAATTAAGACCTCTCAGTATTTTCAGTGAGGTGTGTTTAAAAGGCCAGAATGTTTTGAATTAAAGTTCAAACTTTATCCTTATCTGTTCATTTTATTCCTATTCAGAACATTTTTAATATCAGGGAATTACTTTGATAATTTTCCTATTGTATTTTAAAATGGCTCATGAATTTGAAATGAAAATTATTTTAATTACAGTGACAGAATAATTAACATAACATTCTTTTCTGGAAGTTTGTTCCATATGAGTTCATTCAAGAAGTGAAAATGTATTGAATATCACCAACATGTATTAGGTAGTTTTGGTGTTAACTGGTAGCTCAAATCATAATGGTAGCCCAATTTTATGAGCAGTATTTTAAAACAAGACACCTAGGATCTCTACAAATAGAAAGGCTGCTAAAAATAGAGTATTGATTTTCTGCATGGTCTCTTTGCTAGTCTTTTCGCTATTTTGCTTTGTCATTTTCCATTTCCTTATGATGATTATATCATTTCCTTTAAAACTTTTCTTTCCAAAATACTAATGTCTAAGAACAGTTGTTGCGATAGGGGCAAAACTATGATTTTTGAGAATATAGCTGGTATCTCACAAGTTAAATGGGTAAATTTTATTTCGTACCTTTTAAAGTGTTTTCTCATTTAACCCTAACAGCATCCCCTGGAAACACACAATAAAACTATGCCATGAATTTTGCAAATGAAGACACTGGGAAACTCTTTCCAAAGTGCCTACCCACAATTTTTTAGTGTTCTAATTGCTCCCATCATCATCATCACTTGTTATTTTCTGTCTTTTGATTATATGTGAATGTGAAATCGTATGTTATTGTAGTTGTTGTTTACATTTCCTTAATGACTAATATACTTGAGAAAAAAAAATTTGTACCGATTGACCATTTTTATCTTTTTCGGGAAAAAAATGTCTACTCAATTTCTTTGCCCATTTTTAAAATTTACTCTTTATTATTGAGTCATATTTTTTATAAATTCTGGGTATAAATCCCTTAGCATATATATGACTTGCAAATACTTTGGCCCATTATGTGGTGTCTTTTGAAGTGTAAAATTGTTTAATTTTGATGACGTTCAATTAATCAATTTTTTAATTATTTGTTCTTTTGGTACAATCTAAGAAATCACTAATTAACCCAAGATCTTGAGGATTTACTCCTATTTTTTTTTCTAAGAGTGTTATAAACTCTTACAATTAGCGGTATAATCCATTACTCATTAATTTTCATATTAATATAGGGATCAAAATTCACATTTTTGCATATGGATGGTTATGCCATTTGTTTAGAAGACTGTTCATTTCCATTTAATTTTCCAGGCATTCTTGCTAATAAATGTTAGGGTTTATTTCTGGGTTCTCAGTCATACTACCTTTTGATAGATCACACTGCCTGTGGTAGTATCTTCACATGCATGCACTTATACACACTCATCTGGATACTAGTGGAGCCCTTCTCTGTAGCTGTTATTTCTGTCACTAGACCGGAAGTCAGAAAACCCTTCCTTAAAGGACCAGACTATTTTAAAGGGCCAAATATTTTAAACTTGTGGCTATGCATCCTCTGATGCAACTACTCAGCTCTGATGCTATAGCACAAAAGCATTCACTGACAATGTGTAAAGAATGAGGACAGCTGATCCAAAGGAACCTTTTTACTAAGATAGGAAGCTGGTCCATGACTCATGATTTTCTGGCTCCTTTGGTAGACTCAATTGTGTAAGCAGCCATGAGGACCTAAACTTCTATGAAATTAATAACAAAATGTTCTTTATATCCCACACCATTTATGTTACATCCTCTTTTTAGAAACTCTTTAGTTCATCTATGGTTCTCTTAAATTATGAGGTGGACAGAATGCTTTGACGTATCCAAAGTCTGGTAAATCTTTCGACCTCTTTCTTCTGGGTAGCCATTGCTTCTGTTAACGCAACCTAAGTTTTTACACAGAAACATTGCACTTTTGGCTTGTACCAATATGTGATCACCTAATCTCTCAGTACTTTTAATCGTTAAATTTTGTTGAATCATGCTTCTTTCATGTTTCTTGTGCACATTCCATTTATTCTTTCTATATGTCATCATATTGATTTTATCCCATAGTATTGCAGTTTTAAACCAGATCTTCTGACTTTATCTAGCACTAGAATTAAATTATAAAGTTTTTATTTTTATTTTTTTGGAATCAAACTAGCTTTCCAGGTGTGTTCCATCCCCGCAATTCCAAACCTTGTATCAGATCTTCAGTGGTGCTTTACATAAATTTAACACCCTAATCCTGCTTGAACTGGCCCCACTCTACCACGTGACACAGGGAGTCAGCTCAACCAATGTTTGTCTATGATTTCAGCCAATTATCAT
Organism: Mormoops blainvillei; assembly: GCA_004026545.1. Lineage (NCBI taxonomy): Eukaryota > Metazoa > Chordata > Mammalia > Chiroptera > Mormoopidae > Mormoops > Mormoops blainvillei. The sequence goes on from PVJD01009856.1 coordinate 47,538, forward strand.
AGGCTTTGCAAAGCAAGAAGGCATTTTAGTCTATTTAGAAAAAGCAGTGAGCGTCAAGAATTTTACCATTGTATTTCTAATCCTAGTCTTCCACTGACTCTATATTTTTAGAATTTTCATATCCCACCATTATTATCCGTAGCATAAAAGCAATAAAGCCAACTGTTGTGAATGCTAAATTAGGCACTTAAGATTCTGTGATTTGTTAGAAAAACTTCCTAAGTATAGAGCAGCACATCGAGGGGCTAAAGGGGCAAAGCTCCCCAGCTGGTAAGTTGAATGCATAAGGATTAAAGTAAGCAGGCAGTACTTCTCCGTCCTCATACGTGTGTCTTCAGATCTGACCTGGCCTGGCACGTTTTGGAAAGAGTTATTGTTAAGACACCCTTAAAAGGATATTGAACTATAAAATAGAGGAGTGAGGAAAAATTTGTGCTTGGTTTTCTTTTCTTTTTTTTGACTTTTTCTTTTTTTCTAGGTAATAACTTTCTATTGTTACTAATTTAGGATTCTAGGAATTAGCTGTCTTCAAGATGATAATGCATTTCTTGGCAACACAAATATGAAAGCTGTCAATAAACTCTGTCATTTATTTCCATTGTTTTCATCATACACTGAAAGATAAGAAGTACAAAGCTATATTTTAGAAGAATGACAGATTGTCCAGCCATATGCCATATTAGCTCCATACTCAAATATATGATTTTCAGAACACGGTCTTTTTCAGAGCTACCAATTGAGATGCAAATATTTTTACACTATCCAAACAACCTTCTTACAAGCCAGTAAGACAGAAAAACTAAGGATATATCCCAAAGAGACTATAGAAAATGAGACCAGGTATGAGATACTAGGAGAAAATGGGAATTGAGAGATAGGACAAGCTGGTGGGAACAGAGGGTCTGAAATGGAACCTTGAGAATGCTGAATTGCCAGTCTCAGACTCATTTACTTATTGTCATAGTCCCTGAATTTAGGAGGAAATTTGAGAGGAGATGAAAGTATACTAATCTGGGGAATAATTGAAGGGCTGACCGTATGGTAGGAAACAAATATTTAATGTGAATAATAATGAGCTTGTTTGGAAGATTTGATTTTGCCAATTCATTTATTTACTTTATTTCACTAGTCAGAATGAAATATTTTATAAATTACAAGTCACATTGTTATAAATTCCATATAAAATATAGGCATTTACTTAAACATTGTGTCATGTGTATTAAATTACCTCTAATCTTTTCAAGTTATCAATACACAAATAATGATTGAAAAGAACAGGAGGAAAGGCCATATATTTTGGGATGCATCGTTCTCACGGTATGAGGGAAAGCTTGCAATACCTCTCCACTCATTTTCTTATGCACTAGTTTTTAATCTCTCAATGGTTTTGAGGAAATGGACTTATTGATGAGAGGTGATAAAGGAGGAATGATTTAGATCTTGGCATGCCCCCGGTCGGTTCCTCAGTAATGAGCAGACACAGCTCAGGAGAGTAAGAGGTCAGTCAGACACAAGGAGAAGTGCAAAGGTATTAGAGACTCATCAAACTTCATAACCATTTGCCTATAACCAGCCCTCATCTGAGCTACAGAATTTCCAAGAAGCCAAACTTTCTACTAAAAATATTCCTAAATGATTCATGTCTTCTTAAGTATATGAGCTTGGTCCCTTGCTCTAGGGGACATATCATTGAAAATATTACTGTTTGGAAAAGCTGAGATTTTCATGCCCATGCTCTCCCCTAGGACTTTTATGGTGTCCCGACTTATATTTAAGTCTTTTATCCACCTTGAGTTTGAAGGACATAAAGGAAAGAATAAACAAATAGGCCATCATCAAAATAAAAAGCCTCTGCACCGCTACAGAAAACATCAGCAAAGTGAAAAGGGAACCAACGGTATGGGAAAATGTATTTGCCAATGATATATCAGACACAGGTTTGCACTCCAAAGTATATGAAGAACTCACACGACTCCACTCTAAGACAAACAATCCAATTAAAAAATAGGCAAAGGACCTGAACAGACACTTCTCCAAGGAGGACATACACAGGGCCCAGAGACATATGAAAGGATGCTCAGCATCACTAGCCATCAGAGAGATGCAAATTAAAACCACAGTGAGATACCACTTCACACCAGTTAGAATGGCCATCATAAACAAATCAACAAACAACAAGTACTGGTGAGGTTGTGGAAAAAAGGGAATCCTAGTGCACTGTTGGTGGGAAAGCAGACTGGTGTAGCCACTGTAAGGCACACGGTAAGGCATTTCCTCAGAAAACTAAAAAGGGAACTGCCTTTTGACCCAGCAACTCCACTGCTGAGATTATACCCTAAAAATCCAGAAATATCAATTTAGAAGAACCTGTGCACCCCAATGTTCATAGCAGCACAATTTACAATAGCCAAGTGCTGGAAGCAACCTAAGTGCCCATCAGTAAATGAGCAGGTCAAAAAGCTGGTACATTTACCCAATGGAATACTATGCAGCAGAAAGAAAGAAGGCACTCCTTCCTTTTGCGGCAGCATGGATAGATATGGAGAAGATTATGCTAAGTGAAATAAGCCAGGCGGAGAAAGACAAATACCATATGATTTCACCTGTAAGTGAAACCTAATCAACAGAACAAAGAAGCAAGCAAAATATAACCAGAGACATTGAAATAAAGAACAAACTGACAGTAACCAGAGGAGAGGGGGGAGGGGATAACAGGCGGAAACAGGGGAAGGGTCATCAAGGAACACATATACAGGACTCATAGATAAAGCCAAAAGGGGGTAGGATCAAGGGTGGGAGGTGGGGATGGGAGGGGCGGGGGGAGTGGTGTGAGGAAAATGGACAAAACTGTACTTGGACAACAATAAAAAAATAAATAAATAATTAAACTTTATCATAAGTATGTACAAGAAAAAAAAGTACATGAGGTTGGACTTCAAGCTAGTATTGTAATTTGATTGTATAACTCAGTAGTTTTCTGAGATAGCCAAATTTTGTATTTTTCCAGGTACAGTGTGAAAAAGATCAGTTTCTTTTGAAAAAAGTTAAAACAAAACCTACTTTGATTTTGGAGACAAAGACAGTAATGAATACTTTTAATATTGGGTAAAAGAACCAACATCTGATATCTGATTCTTGAAGAGAAATAATCTTAAGAATAGTAATGATTTTACAAAAGTAACAAACATATTAAGAGGAATAAACTATGTAAACTGTGATTATTCAGAATGTAATTTGCATGCTTTTCATTTGGTGAATGATTCAGACACATACCTCTCTCTCTTGTTCTCTCCCTCCTCCCTCTCTTTTACTTAATACTTTTCTTTTACCACTTACCGCTTCCCCCCACAGAAATGGACTAAACAGAAAGAAACCCTCAAATCATAGTTATTTCCATTTTCTCTCCACTATTCAGAATAAGTTTTTTTTTAGAATTGCAACTTTTTAAAAACTAGCACAATGGAAACTGAAGCTGAAATTACTATACAAGAATATGAAAGAGTTCTGAGCAGCAATTTAAAAAAAAATTGGTAGTCTTTTGTATCAAGTGGATTATACTCCAGTGTAGTAATATATAGGAATATTTTTCTGTATTAAATATATGTCTTTAAACTAGATATGTCTGTGGAATATTTGTATAAATAGCAACAAGTAAGCAACAGAAAATTTGAGTAAGCCAGATAATTACAGAAAAGTAGGTACCCTACAAGTAAGAAAATAGATCACAATTAATAATTACCTATGATAATAACTACAGAGAAATAAGGCCTCTTAGAATATGACAAGATGATAGATTGGAAAATAATTATAGATCCCAGGCAGAGTAGCTCCTCCTTTCCTGAGAGTCAGTAATTTAAAATGATCCTATTATAATGTGATGAGATAGTAACAAATGTACCAGTGTAGCAAGACACCTTTATAAAAAAGATGTGATGGTCTTGTGTACCAAGAGGGAAGGTGCAGAGGGAGAGAGGAGCAGAGAGACAGATTTCCCCTTTGAATTGCATTACAAGCCAGACTTTCACTATTTCGGCCTCCTCCAATAGATGGGGAAGAGCTTCAAGAGGCAAAGGCTTGAGAGAGAAGAGGGGGGAAAACCCTGATTCCAGAGGTCCCAGCTGAGAGCCTAGGTGCTCACGAGGTTGCTATCTCCAATTTTTTCTCCCAGCACCACAGGACTTATTACAGTTCTAGTCTGTTTTTCGGTGGCTCTCTCAAACTCAAACCCTCGGCACCTTCGAATCAGAAAATTCCTTGAGAGGAAAACCACTGCCAAATACTGAACTCTTATCCCTGTGCCTTTCTTCTTTCCAGAATCTCCGCCACTCAATCTTTGGTTGCTTTGGCAGCCCTGAACTCCAATTTACTCTCTATAAATATTTATCGATTACCTATTGTAGACCAAGTACAGAGCTAAGAACTAAGGGAAAATCAGATGTGGTCTTTGCCCTCATACAATTTAAAACCTGTTGTATGACTCACAAAAATCAAATAATTACATACCCGGAAGTAAAAACGAAATGGAGATGAGTGGAAGGAAGCACAAAGTTCTGCAAAACCATATCTGAGGTGAATGAACTGGGGAGGTTGGGAAGTGATGCTTTATCTTTGATTAGGGGACCATGAGGGGCAGTTAAGGGAGATGGTGAGTGAAGAGCATCCCTGGGACACAGAGCACAAAGGTAGTAGTCTGTGCAGCAGAGTGAGAATAAGAGATGCAAAGACTGCTTTGCATGAATGAGAGCACTTTGGGAACTGTGACTTGTGAAAAGCCCATGTTTGATGATGGAGGCCAATTCATGCAGTGTCTTTTAAGACAAGCTTTACCTTTATTCTCAGAGCAATGAAAGGTCATTGAAAGATTTTAAGCAAGGGAACATCGTAACTGGAAGTGCGTATTGGAAATAACTGGCTGCATAGTAGCCAATGGCTTATTGTGCATTAAATATTACAATAACAATTTTACTGTTGAGACTAAAATGCAAAGAGATGATCAGACGCACTCATGACCTTAGGGATAATAAGTGATGCAGTTGGGACTGAAATTCAGAATTCTATTTCCTGGCCTGGTGCCCCACCCTTTAATCCAAGTTGCCCTATGTGAAAGGGCGGGAGCCCACACAGAACTTAATGACAGACAAACACCCATGGTTCGGTTTGGTTGTCCAATGACATCGGGAGAAGGGAGCTCAACCCTGGGCATTTTTTTTCACAGCTTTAGCTGTGTCCCACAAATGCCAATGCACAGTATTTTCATTACCTTTTAGTCCAAAATATTTTCTAACATCAACTAGGAATTATTTTTTGACTCATAGGTAATTTAGAAGTGTTTTTAATTTTTTTTGTATATTTTATTGTTTATGTCATTACAGTTGTCTCATTTTTTCCTCTCCTTTATCCCCTCCACCCTGCACCCCATCCCATCATCCCCATGTCAACATTTTCCTGCCACCACTTTCCCCAGTCCCACCACTCCCCACCTCCCACCCTCAATCCTTCCCCCATTTGGCTTTTCAATGGGTCCTTTATGCATGTTCCCTGATGACCCTTCCCCTCCTTTTCCTGTTCTCCTCCTCCCTCCTCCCCTCCAGTTACTGTCAGTTTGTTTTTTATTTCAGTATTTTTGGTTATATTTTACTTGCCTGTTTATTTTGTTGATGAGGTTCCACTTATAGGTGAGATCATATGGTATCTGTCTTTCACTGCCTGGCTTATTTCACTTAATGTTTTTTAAATTTTAAACATGAAATTTAACAATTAACTCTTAAATTTTTAAACTAAATTATGCTGTGGCTGGATAGTATACTTTATATATAATGCTGATTCTTTGAAGTATCGTGGCCTGGTTTTCCTGACTAGACTAGTAAGTGGTCAGTTTTCACCACTATTCCATGTGCACTGGAAGACTGTGTGTATTGTTTCTCTGTCCATTAGCTCAAACTTGCAAACTCTGTCATTCACATCTTCCATATCCACCTGACTTTGTCTGCCTTCTGTATCAGTTCCTAAGAGATACTATATAATCTCCCATTTTTGTTGTGAATTGTTGATTTCTCCTTGTAGTTGTGTCAATTTTTGAAGCTATGTTATTGGAGCACCTGTTAGAACTGTTCTATCTTCCAGATTAATTGAACGCCTTTTCAATATGTGGTGATAGTCTATTGTTAGCAGTGCTTTTTAACCTTAAAGTCTACTTTGTCTAATAATACAGCCACACCACCTATTTTTTGGTTATAATCTCTGTCTTTTAAGTGGAGTTTATTAAAATAATTTTTATTACTGCTTAATTGAAATGCAATTCATATAACCATAAAATTCATCTGAGTTTTGTCAATTTGCATTCATGTTGATTGCCTATATTTTCAAATTGGATAAAAAAAAAGAGAGAGGAAAAATAGAGAATTTCTTTCCAGGCTAGTAGAGAAACTGATGTCATGTGAGGAATAGCTGAAGTAACTAGGTATGTCTGTCTTAAAGCAGGCCAAATGTGGGCAGTGGGAGCATGTTAACTGTCTTTAAATATTGCAGAGTATGAATTCATTCTGCAGGACGCCAGAGAGCTAACCAAGGCCAATGGGGACTATATACAAGGAAACACATTTGAGGTGCTTAGAATTCTCTGGGGACTTTCAATAATAACTACAGTGGAGTTTTCCTATTATTGAAAGTATAGAAGCAGAGCTGAATAATACGTGTTAACGATATTGTAGAAAACATCTTTTGGATGGGTAAATGAACCTTGCGATATCTGAGAGTCCTTCCTACTCTTTAATTCTGTGATTATCTGATACAGGATTACATGTAACACTTCAAATTTATTAAATGATAGAAGCACCCAAATATAAAAATACAGTTAAAATACCTGTAACGCAAATAAACTTGCTTATAGTTCAAGCTATTTTTTTAACTTTAAAAATAGCCTTGTAATACAATGGTTGCCATGCCTAAGACACAGTTGGAAGCCAGGCTCTGGGGAGCGTGGCAAGTTAGAGATGCCCAGTTGTGTAATAAAACATCAACCCCTTCGAAAGCTTTCTTGAGGTGTATTGATCATTAATAAGAAATTTTTAGACATGTTATAAATTGCTGTATATGTAAAATAAATGGAGAATTATTATCAGGTTTTATACCTAACTTGATTGTTGATATAAAATTGATGGCTCCTTTGTTAGCATGAGGCGTTATGAATGTGCTCAGCTGAGCACAGTGTTCCCAACAGCTACAGAGAGCGTTTTCCTATTAAACAACAAAAACAAAAACAAAGCTGTAGATGCTGTACTTCTTCAAGTAAAGGATGATACCTGTACTCTGGGAGATTAATTTATGATTGCCCAGTGAGGCTTGTTTTATAGCCTTGCTGCCAGTAATGAATAGATCTTTTGCTTTTGCCACCAGATGGCAGAAGTAAGCATTACTTAAACAGAGTTTACAGTTACAGTGCTTTAACATTTTTTTACCTAATTAGATTAAATCAGGACAGACTATTTGAATATTTTTAATAGCTTTTATAACAAGTCCAGTGATGGTGAAGATGGAAAATATTAGCTGTAGTGAAAATTTTGACTTAAATTCACTACAAGTTTTTAAGTATTCTCTTAGAATAGTATTTTTCTTTATTAAAAAAAAGTCTCACAAAGAATTCCCCCAGATATGTGTTAATGCATGAGGTAAATATTTCAGTTATTTCTTTATAGATTAATAATTGCTGTATCATCCTAAAACTGGTTGGTGGACACAACATCAATAAGGGATAAAATACAAACCAAAGAGGAATTGTATAATATAGTCACTAAGTTAAGATAAGATATTTTAAAAAGAATTAGAAGTATTGTAAATAAGATATGAATTATCACATATACATTCATATAAAAGAATCTGGCTGCCTTTAAAAAGTTAAAAAATAAGATAAATTCATTCATGTAGATCATAGGCATTTAAAAAAACTCATTCCGAAGATATATGTTTCTTTACTAAATAGTGAATGCTAATATTAACTAAGACATGTTCTTAAAGAACAAAGATGCCTTAGCTATTTTTCATATGAATTAATGTTTTTGTTTAGTCCTTTAAAAATTCCACTTCCTTGCATCCTATTGACTCTTCAACCCTCTATGTCTCACTTTTGATAGAGGGAATATTCATATTTGGTAAGTTTGTCTAGTAAGCATTTGTATGGATACCTCCTTCTTTGCCAACCTAACAGGCTATTTTGATGATAATCTCTCAGTAGCATGTGACAAAACTGCTTTCCTTCTTAAAACATGATCTTTCTGTGAGTTCTATGATACCACACTCCTCCACGTTCCCCTTTGCATTCCCTTTTAGCCTATTTGTGGGTGGGGTTCTCCAACCCACCTGCAGATGTCCGGGATTGTAGGACCATTTGTTTTCTCTCTTAACAACATTTCCTTATGTGATGTCATTCATTCTCTTACTTCAAATGTTATCTACTTTTGACAAAGTCCCCAAACACCCATCCCAACCCATTTCTCTCCATCAACCTCCAGACTTTTATCCCCAATTCCTATATCCAACTGCCTTCTTGAACTAAATTTCTTTTATTCTAGTATATTCCCTTTCTTGGTGACACTGGCTTTATGAATGGGCTAAGCTAATTTGCCTGCATAATGTTCCACCATCTGGTAAAAATGTCAAAAACATGCCAAAGTAAAAACTACATGACCTATATTCTTAACATAAGTAAGAAAATTTCACTGTACAATAGAGGCCAGTAATAGTTATACAATTATGATATGATTTAATTTACAGAGTAGACATCTAAATATAAACTAAACATAAACTTGAATCAGCGTATATTATTGCATAAATATGTTAATTCATAAATTTGTTTGAGATGAGGATTCTTGGTTTATACAGGTTGTTTGATATTGAAAGACCTGTGAACTTGAACATGCCTGTGATGTATATTTTGTATTTACTGTTTTCACCTGGCTTAGAGTGGGAAACTGCCCAAGAGCCAGTCTCCCACAAGGCTAGCTGCTGGCCTGTGACATATCTTGGAACCAAAAATTCTGTCCAAATGAAAACAAGCTACAGTACAGATTCACTTTGAATTTGAATCAAGAAGGAGGGAAAGAATGACATGTTAGGTGCTGGGGTCTGCAGTTGTAAAGTCATGGATTAAATTGCTGACTGGGCCATGATGGAGGCCAGATATATATGAGGCTGTCCTTATGAATAAGAATAGTGCTAAAATGGGGACCCTCTGTGTGCCAAGCATTGTCCTGGGCCCTTGAAACACAGCAGTAAACAAGACAGGCAAAATCATGGAATGTACAAATTGATGAGAACATAAGGACAAATTAATAAGTAAACAAATATGCAAGATGATTTCTAAGTAGGTATAAATGTTATAGAGCTATGGAGTTAATAAAACAGTATTGTTCTGAGGTGGGGTGGATTGGGGAGGTCCTGGAAAGCCACTTTGAGGTGGTGACAATTGGGCTGAGATTATGAATGCTAAAAAAATTGTTGGTCTGGCAAAGCTTTCAGGGAAGAGCATTTTAGGCAGCATGAAAAACGTATGAATAGTCTATAAGGCAGCAGTGAGTGTAGGAAAGGGCAGTGGGGTTAGAGGAGTGTGAGTGAGAGGTGTTCGGAGATGTGGGAAGATGATCTGGGGATGAGTTTAAGGAAAAGCCAATAAAACTTTGAAGAGGTAACGTGATTGATATATAACTGCATTGGCTGCTATATGGACCATGGATACAAGCCAAAAGCTAGGAGGATAGCAGAGTGAGAAACCAGGGTGACTGATAGATTCTTTTGTTTTGAAGTGCCCAAATAGGGCAAATAAAAGAGCTTAAAAGAAACTAGAGGGGATGACAGGGTCCAAGTGATACTGCTGTTTTACCTTTGGTTTTATATTTTTCGGAAATCTTAGGTATATCTATATAGGCTTGAATACAGGAGAATGAAGAGTAGGAGAGATTAAAGAAACAAGCCGAGAAAAGATGGATGCATACATCAAGGCATCCACATGGGGTAAGAAAAGGGTTCAGCAATAGACCAATATTCTCTATATTTCCGAAGTCCCATGGATTATAAGAGTGAGAGCGTGAGCGGCTAGGATAGTTATGGGCTCTTACCAGTCTGTGGAGTGCTCATGTTTACATAGCTTTCATAGGGCCATTTAAAGTGAGAGCTAGAATATAACATTAGGATTTTGTTGCCAAAGAGGATTGAGGATAGCACTGGAATTAAGAAGATCCAAAATTTTTGAGTTAGGGAGCATTAGATAGGTCGTATACGTGAATCCTGAAGCCTTCTGATATTGTAGTGGGAATTTGTGGGAAAGAAAGAATGTGAGACCTCCCAATTGCTGGCAAATTGGAAACATTTATTAGAAATTAGGTTGATCTAAGTGACAAGGAAAAAGTACAACCTTGCCTTTAGTTTGGTGATTAAGGATTGTTGGGATAGGAGAATTCCTAACTGTATTTAGATTCAAATAGTCTGATATGAATTTAAGATGTTTGGGTTGCAGAGCTGGCTAGGGGCCCAAAGTGATGATGATATTTCAAAGTGGCAGGCAGAGTTCGTTTTGCAGAGGGGCAGTTCTGGTCCAGAGCAGCGACTAAGGCGCTGGTGAAGCAGTGACCAGGGTGAGGGCTGGGGAGCACCGGCTGGTTCTCCTTCTGGGCCTGGCTAGTGTTTGATGTGGACCACAAAGGAGAATTAGGGATGAAACAAGACCATGCTGGAAATCTTGTTTTCATACTGATTTTACTAGATGTGAAAAGTAAGCAATAGTTAATATATACACTTTTAAGAATAAAGAAAACATGCATTAATATTCAATTTTTACAGTTCTGCTTATTTTTAAACAAAGATTTCTTTCCTGGTTTAATACTGTAAATGTTAAAGCTTATCACTCACCGTGCCTCTTGGAAATACAAAGATCTCTTTTATTTATTAATGACTATAATTAAGACACACATTTTCTAAAAGACCAGTAATTAGGTTCCTTAATAAATATACCATAGTAAGCGTTAGCTTTGATAGATAAACCGCGGCAAGACAAGGGCTTGCTTCCGTTTTTCTCTCCCTCCAGTTTATATTCTCTCGGATAAAACCCTTCAGTACCATTTGTGTGAGCATGTGTTATGCATGTGTGCTTTTGCATATTATATGGGCATGGCAGCAAGAGAGCGGTGGTCTTTGAGGACAGTGAGGAGCAGGGCAACAGTCTACTTGACAACAAGCTGGGAGATTTCCTCTTCCTATGTCTGTCTCCTTTCTTTCCCAACCTTCTGTGCTCCTGCACCCTTCTCTGCCAGCAGGCAGAGGGATGAGA